>NDXB01019759.1:0-91287 GCA_002631895.1 Agapornis roseicollis | reverse complement strand
TGCAGGGTAAAAAACACCCCCCCCCCCCCCCCCCAAAAAAAAAAAACAGGGAGACGGATAACATCACTGCTGTATTAAAAGTAGAAGACTGAACAACGAACTCCAGCAAGCAGCATGCAACAGAGCTAAAACCAGACACCTGGACTCCAGATTTCGGCTTCACATGACAACAGAAGCTCTTTTCACCCTTTCACCTCATTGCATTATATTTAGAAGTGCACCCTCTCACCTGCAAGACTGAAAATTAAAATAAAAATAACAAAAGGGAAGACTGCACCTATTACCTTAAGGGAAGAATGTGAGAAAACCCATGAAAAGAATGCCTATCGCTTCAAACCCATCAACAGAACCAAAATATCAAACATACAGGATGACTGGAAGGCAGAAGGTCCTTTGCTTTTGCTTTTATCAGATACATGTAAATATGTGTATCATTGTGGCAATGGGTCGTGTCTGGAAATTTGAGAGCAACAAACCCATTCACCAGGAGATTGACAAAAATAGGTCCATTAAGGAGCAAGTTTCATTCAAAGTTAAACCTCCTTTTCAAAGGAAACTCACAAACATATCGATAACAAAACAACCACTGCACACCCCAAGAACATCCTGCCCCCATCACACAATCAACAAGCTGAACCTATGAAAAGATGTGAACACAGAAAAAAAATCACAGGATAGTAACAAGATGTTTCCCATAGACACCAAGGAGCTGAACTTTTTTGTTACCATACAAACAACTGTACATTTTGAGATCCCTACTGTCAGTTCTACGAAGACTGAGCTGATACACAACCCAGCAATCAAGAGGAAAAAATAAGCATGTCTTGCTTTCTCTTCTACCCAAAGCATTCCTCCATGAAAAATTTACATTCTAGATCTTCATTTAAGTGAACAATAGTTATATATAAACATTAGTTATATATAAATAATAGTTATAAATAAAAGCTATCTATTGTGTCATTAGGGAATTCCTCTACTAGTGCACAATTACATCCTGCAGTACACAGCACTGTTTTATTCAGTCTAGTTAAGATACCAGAGTCAACAGAACTTTCCAGGGACGACTGACTGCATATATCCCATTGGAAAGAGCTGTGCTGTTTAGTCCAAATATCTGAAACTTAATTTCTAGCCATCAGTGGCAGGGAAAAAGTCTCATCAGAGTTTTGTTCTTTGTAGTACATTAGATACCTTGCTTTATGCTGCCAGCCATCTTCCAGCGACCTCCACAACCCCTCAGCTGAAATTTTCTCTCCCCAGTTATTTTCTCTCACACCATGTATCTTGAGCAAGGGCTGATAAAAGCGGCAGCTCATGCAGCCACTACAACAGCTCTATCTAATATTGATTCAGTACAGACCATCCAAAGCAAGAGATGATTCTGGAGGCCACCATTTCACGAGACTCAGGAGTCTTGGCTGGTAACACTTGTTATAAGCAATTACAGGGAGGCAAATAGGATGAGAAACGGAAATAACAAATAGCTCAGGAGCCCTCAGATGCATGAAAGAAGCCACTAAGTGACAAAACAAAATAGGACTTACAGACAGATTTCATAACAAATCCCAAAAAAAGCTCATGCAGAATCAACACAGCTCAGCTAATCCTGCTCAGACTTTCTCTGTATCTTTAACTCCATGGCTTTCATTATCTACACATCAAAACTTTCATGGCTGTGCAGAGTTTTCACCAGACTGCTCTTCACCATAAATCAAAGATATGTCAGCCCACAAGCTCCAGACCCGCAGCAGATACTGCCTTCAACCCATTTGATGGGAAAGGTGAGCCTTAACTTTAACCTGCATTTTTAATGCTGTAACGTCACTTCTTTCAACTGAACGTGTACTGCAGGCCTACACATAGCAATTTGTTGTAAGTTTTTACACCAGTTGGGTGCTTGGTGGCACCTCCTGAGCAAATGGGTTTCAGAGCTGACTGCCAGAGCACAAACCCCCTGCAGTCTCTAGCGCTTAGCAAAACTGTAAAACATAAACCAGACAATAAAAACCAAACTGTTAACTTGCTCAAAAGGTACCTGTGCCCTTGGGATCAAGGAGAGGCATGAGCAGAATAAGAGACTTGTTCCATCCCTATCTTACATTGAAACAATAAACTTAATTTATGAAGATTAGTCTTCAGAACAAAACTACACGGTTTAAACAAGATATGCAAACTACCTGGGAATATGCAAATTGATCCATTATGGAATTTGCATAAAATCTGGAGGAGAAAAGCTATGAAACATTTGGCACTTATGCTTTAATCCTCGTGCTGTCTCCCCAGGCAGGCAGAGAGATTGTGATTCTCCAGATCATCACAAGGCTCAGCATTATTAATGGCCACCGGCCTTAGAGACACTTCTGTGGAGAGGGTTTCCATAGCTAACATTAATATCTATGCAACAAATCATTTTCATTTCCTTTTTCTAGTGCAGTAAACGCCAATGCCTCAATTATGATTGTTTCACAACATTGCAAGTCTTAAATTCCCAGACATTATCTCATAGAATAGAAATAAAAAAGTAAGACAAGAGAGTGTAGGAGAGGAAAGAGATTACTTACTGCAGTTATATATTTCTGTGTGCTGTTACAGCGTTTAGCTGCGTGGAAACTGCATCTTTAACTGCTAATGTTAACACCAATATTGAAAGTCATAAAAGCACTTCTGTTCCGCTTGGTCCTGTCTGAACAACCACCACAAGCAAAACACATTTGTAGTATAAAGACTTTTATTTTTGGGCTACCTAGTCTACCCAGCCCAAACTAAAAGCATTCTTACCTCTAACTTTACTGCCTCATGTGAACACACTTGATGGAAAAAGTTTTCCCTCAGAAGAAACATAAAGTCTACCAAAAAAATTCCCTTAGTGGTAAATCAAAGAAAAATAAATTGGTGTTTTCTCTGCACAGTCTCTTCCTATCCCCATGACATTAGAACATCAGTAACACAGTTTCTATCAATGTTTAGGGGAGTGTGTGTGTCACTAAAAAATTCTATGTTTCAGCCATTAACTGCATGCAGATCAAGTAAGATCTTTGCATTCCCCAGGAGCTTTCTCCTGTCAGGCAAGCCTAACATCAAGGCCTGTATTATTTCAATATTCAGTAAACAGGAGTGGATAGACACTTGCACAATACTTAGGCAAACAATAAACACATACTTCGGCACAGCATTGTAAAAAACATAAATGCACTGGTCAGTAAAATCAAAGTATGAATATCTTTACTTCATACTACAACAATAAGGAGATGCATTCAACTGAGGGATCAGAGGAGACGATGTGAAAGCTGCAACCCATATTGCTGTGTGTCTATGCTTCCAATTTCGAAAATAATGAAAAGCAAATAGTATTCTTTCTAGTACATATTAGATCATTTGCTGCAGTCGAAGAGTGGAAATGAAAATGAGTATGGGAAACCTAGTACTGGAATAGAAGGCTAACACTTAATTTCTCAAAGTATTAAGCAAATCTTTGAGACCTAAGGTACTTTTCCAATTTGATAAATGAGCTTTGAACACCGCACATAGATCTGATTTTGCTGAATGTGAAATTTCTCAGGGAAGAGGCAGCAAATGCAGTCAATAACTCAGTGCAAGAAACAATCTGCACAACTGAACTCTGTCCCACTTTCCAGCTGAATTAGGTTAGCTCAGCTGTCAGCCAAACAACCAGGCCCTTTCAGGGAGACTGCCTGGTACATAAAATGGTCTTTGCCTGCCTTTAGTACATAACTGCCAAGCCAAAATTCCGTATTTTAAAGGACTTACTTATATAAAAATAGTATTTTTAACACTATGGCTGACATTGCTATCACTTTATGAGAATACTTGAAAAGCATTTTTAAGCATCCTCCTAACCAATAGCAGTAACACATAACGCCAATGGGAAAGACCAGGTTGCACAAAATGAATGTATTATTTAATACATCATTTACATGAATAGATTTCAGACACAAAGAAATTATTTATTTTAAAATCTGGAAATCTGCTTGTATGAACAGAAAAGCTTTTAAGCTTTTACTGTAGTAGAAAGTTGTAGACTCCTGGAATGCTGATGAAGTGTGACACACCATGAGGTACTGGAAGCACCGAGCACATACAGCATTACCTGCAGGTTGTGACGATGCTACTGCACCATCTTCAATCAGTCTTCAAATTTCACCACAACTGGCATGCAATTTTGCTCACAAACAAACGAATAGTCAGCTGTTTACACCAATCTCTGCAGGCAGGAATACAACATGAAGTACTTTATTTTAGATTTGATACCAGGAAGTTCTTCCCTGTGAAGGTGTTGACGTATTGGTACAGGTTGCCCAGATAAACTGTGGCTGCCCCATCCCAAGAAGTGCTTCATGATTCATGTTGCACAATTTATAGTATATATTTAATAATTTAAGGGATTTGATACATCAAGAGTAAAACTAAGATGGCATTTTATTTTCAAGAAAGAATTTAACAGAAGTATTTGAGTACAGTTTATAAGCAGGGCCTATGGAGCAAACACACACATAGAATTGTTAGGTTTAGAAAGGACCTTAAGATCATCTAGTTCCAATCCCCCTGCCATAAGCAGGGACACCCCACACTAAACCATGCCAACTCAGTTTGCATCTGTCATTCACAAACTGTCAACTGCATACCAGTGGTGGAACAGAGGACCACAAATAGTGGTATTCCCAAATCAGAATCACAAAAAAAGAACTTAACTAGTCAGTGAAAAATTTTGAGGGATGCTGCTCCAGCTGCTTATACACTTAATTCTGTATCTTCCTTTGCATTATACTTGAAGATTCTTAACAAAGAATGGGACATCTAAAGATACTTCTGAATTTCATTAAGTGTTGATCTATCTGGCTTTAATACTTAGGTCTTCCTTGGAAAGTTTCAAAGCAGCACTCAAAATTCTCCGGTCAGCCTTGAAAATCTTGAGAAGCTTTAAAAATCTATCATTACAATTTATAATTACTATCTAGCCAAACAGCAGAAGACCAATACTTATACAACAAACAAAACACATTAGCAGAAATTGTTCTAATGGCCATTTTTTATTGTTTTTACATTAAAAATTTTACATTACAACTTACATCTTACATTGCAACTTATTTGAAACAGTAAGTTTTGAGTGGATTGATACCGATACTTTCAAAAGCGTAGGCATGCATCTGGAAAATGCATTTTAGATTTAGTATCAGGAAGAAATTTTTCCCTGTAAGGGTGGTGAGGCACTGGCACAGGTTGCCCAAAGAAGCTGTGGCTGCCCCAACCCTGGCAGTGGTCAAGGCCAGGTTGGATGGGGCTTCAAGCAACCTGGTCTAGTGTGAGGTGTCCCTGCCCATGGCAGGAGGCTTGGAACTAGACAAGCTTTAAGGTCCCTTCCAAGCCAAAACCATTCTATGACAATTATTCCCTACCACTTACCTGTTGTAGGTTAAATTAAAAGTCATTATGCAACTAATGGAAAGACTGATATGTTAGCACTGGTCTAGTGAGCAATGATGGCTTCCAATTGGACCTTTGATATAATTCAAAAGTTCATGGAAGTAATTGACTGTAGGATTAGTGTTCCTTTGCTGGCCTTGTAGACCAGAGTGCAGTTTTGTGAGGGACACTTTACAGCATCAGAGAGCTTAGTTTACATTAATAATTTATTTCTATATACTACAGTATGTGATGCTTTCATGTCATGCTTGAAACAAAAAGCACCGAAATTTCCCATTCTTAGAAACAAGCCAAGAGCAAGGAGCGAGTTGCTAAAATCTCATTTTGATTTATCTGTTCTGCATTGAGATATGTAAAGCAGGGTACACACTTCAGATCTTTGATCTTCTCTCATCAGTGTTAATTACTCCCATGTGCTGGAAGTGAGAGTGGCTGCAGCAATTAAATGATCGTGACAGCAGTGGTAGCAGCTGTGGCCATGGCAACAATCTCCTTTTCTTGTTTTCCTCCTCTCCTTCCAGAAAGGACCCAGGTAATAGGAGGGAAAAGCCCTTCACTCCCATTTCAAACAGGAGGTTGATGATCCTGCTCTTATTGCTTTTTGTCTCCAGAGGATTCCACAGCAAGAATAGATCCAGACAGTATCCTATAAAATTAAAAGCTCTGCTGGGAAGCAGAACAGGACACAATTCACAGAGCCAGAGAGTAAATGCGTGCAAAATAGAAGAGGTAGTGAATACAACACAAACAAATGGATGGGGAGGAAAAAATGAAGGCAGTGCAGTCAAGGAATCTTTGGTGAGTGTGGTTTGTTGTGTTGTTTTTATTAAGTAAAAACAAGACCTCACATGAATAACAAAAAGGTTATCCTTGTGAGGATAGCAGAAAGGACACCAAGTACTCCCAACAGCATCCACCAGTTTCTGAAGAAATGCTGTGCACTACTTCAGACAGCCAAAGCATATCCTACCCTGAATCCCAGTTAATATTAGAGACTGGTTACAGGCCACATGGTAACCACAAGCCTCCTTTTCAGTTTTTCTCCACCACCTGTAGAAGCCTGGCTCAGTTGACAGAAAAAGTATCCTGGAGTGTCAAATATCAGGCAAATGTAAAAGTACCGTTGAGTCCTGGGAGACAGAGAGAGGGCTTGCTCAAGGAGGAGGTTTTCTACTTCACAGGACAAGGTTCCCATAGCACCTCACTGTGTAACCTCAGGGACAATTTGCGGTACACCCCAGGGACAACAGAGCATCTTCTTTTTCCCCACTGACCATGATCAGACCAGTTGGGGAAAAAAGGCATCCTGATTACCTCCTTGTCCTGGGTTTAGCTGTAACAGTCAATTTTTCTCCTTCTTAGTAGCTGGTACAGATGTGTTCTGACTGGTAGCCTGGGAACAAAGCTGATAATTACTGATGTTTAGTCTGACCAAGGACTTTGTGAGCCTCATGCTCTGCCAGGGAGGAGGGGAGGCCAGGAGGAAGCAAGGACAGGACACCTGACCCAAACTGACCAAAGAGGAATTCCATACCACAGCACGTCATGCCCAGGATGTAACTGATAGTTACCTGGAAGGGCGAGTGCTCTTGGGGGTTGGAGGAGGTATAGGTCAGGCAGGGTGTGGTGAGTTTTCTGTCAATGGTTGGTGAGATGCTGCATTCTCTTCCCTTGTTATTTCCTTTATCATTATTATTATTGGTGGTAGCAGCAGTGATTTGTGTTATACCTTAGTTACTAAACTGTTCTTACCTCAACCTTTGGGAGCTGCATTCTTTTGATTCTCCTCTCCATCCCTCTGGAAGCAGGGGAGGGCAAGAAAGGGGGGTTGAGTGAGTAAACGAGCTGCATGGCTAGGTTTAAACCACAACACTCCAGCATTTACCCTAAACGTCCAGGAACCTTTCAATCCATAATCCGTCTTTTGCCCACAAATGATACTATTAATTTAATAGCTCAAGTGAGAAATACCGAATTATTAAACATTTACACCTCAGGCAAAGAAAAGATGTAGATCACTTTATGGAAAGTAATCTAAAAATAGGATACCTGAAGGTCATTGGAAAGAATGTCTATTATGCTCCTTACAACCAATTACTGATTTCCACTAACTAAATTTATGATGAGCACCTCAGCACTACTTGCATGATTACTGTATTGCAAGTGTTTCTTCATTTTCTTTAAAGGGATAAATGATTTCAGGTTTGGGGGCATTTACTGGGAGGTTCGTTTTGTTCCGGTTGAGTGCTCCAATCCTTACAGCTGCCTTGTGTTCGTGGAAGTGTACTCCAGCAATCAACGCTATAACACCTTTTACCACAGCAGGAAGTACCCAAGAAGAAAGAAGCCTGTACTCGAGTGTGAATAGCGCACATGAAGAACTCTAAGAACTCAGCTGACTTCACATTAGTTAAGGTAAATTACATGTTGAAATGATTCACAGGTTGTATAACAGTAATATCAGTTCTCTGCAACTGATCACACCTCTGACCTCTATCACAATTGCTTAGCGTCCAAAGACTGAAAAGTTAATGGAAGTAGATTTGTTTTCTTTGAGGACTTCTGGGTTTTTCAGCTTGATGCTAAAGGAATCCCATCTCCACTGCTCCACAAATACATATTGACTGAAAAGCCTCATAAGGCTCAGGGTTCTCTACCAGCCATACTAAGGACAGGAATGCTGAGCATTACTTTAATAACGAGTAGGAAGGGCAGCAAACACCCCTTCTACCATATTTCCATTTACTCTTATTGGTTATGTTAGAGGCATATTTTAAAATATGTTGCAGAGTACAGTAATTAGGTGATATCTATGGATATTTCCCATAGGACACTTGAAGGGCTATACCACATTATTTCCCCCCCTTAAAAAATAGAATGAGGACAAAAAACATCAGGAAAGTTTTGCTTCCGGACATTTAACTCCAAGCAAAACAAGTGAAAGTCACGCCAGAGTGAGAAAGATTTTGTATGAGTATACATACACACAATGAGCAAAGTGGGATCAAAGTAGAAGTAACCACATTAATGCAGAACTTGCAGCTTACATACATTGCAATATATTGACGTCCTCAACATAAAAAGGACATGGAGCTGTTGGAACAAGTCCAGAGGAAGCCACGAAGTTGATCAGGGGACTGGAGCATCTCCCATACGAAGACAGGCTGAGAGAGTTGGGGCTGTTCAGCCTGGCAAAGAGAAGGCTGCGTGGAGACCTCATAGCAGCTTTGCAGTATCTGAAGGGGGCCTATAGGGATGCTGGGGAGGGACTCTTCACTAGGGACTGTAGTGACAGGACAAGGGGTAATGGGTTCAAACTTAAACAGGAGAGGTTTAGATTGGATCTAAGGAAGAAATTCTTTCCTGTGAGGGTGGTGAGATGCTGGAATGGGTTGGCCAGGGAGGTTGTGAGTGCTCCATCCCTGGCAACGTTCAAGGCCAGGTTGGACAAAGCCTTGGGGTGGCATGGTTTAGTGTGAGGTGTCCCTGCTTACGGCAGGGGGGTTGGAACTGGATGATCTTAAGGTCCCTTCCAACCCTAACTATTCTATGATTCTATGACATGTGTGCATCCAGACTTTAAATTCTGAACTGCTATTATTGGAATATTACTTCAGAAGTGATTAGTCCCTAAGCACTCTAGTTAGAGGTGAAATAAATTTCAAGGATTTTATTCTACACCTCTAGGCCCATGACCAATAAAAAGTGGCAAAGCTCTTCATGTTAATGGATTCTTAATTAGTCTGGGATGCACAAAAGAAATTTAACATAAGAGTAACTTCTAATTCTAAACTTTAAAACACCAGAGAGTTTCTAAAACACAGCAGCAGCAATGCCTGCTCAAATGTCACAGTAAATATGAAAGATGGAGCCTGAAAGCTCTAACTGTGGACTTCTCTCTTCTGAAACCAGTTTTTATTTTCTGCATACAGAACACAGGCCCCATTTTACAAGCCTAATGGAAAAATAAAAGCATTTCTTTTGCAAATATTTGCTATTAATTAAATGATACAAAATTGGATTTACACAAGTATTTATTGATGTTAAAAAAACATACAGAAAGATGAATCAAAGAAAACCTCCAAACTTTAAGGTTCTCCTGAAAAAGGGTCCACCCCTAGCAAACACAAAACAGTATGTCCCATTATTGCCTCATTAGCCAGCCAAACACAAGCACCAAGTGTCTGAATGTGGCTGTAGCCATGTGCTGAAGAGTAAACCAGACCTGACTTGCTTCTCATCACAGCAGACCAGAGGCAGAAGTACTTTCACATGTCATGTTTCAGTCTGGGAGAGACAGGCATGCATTCCCATACCTGTTCAACTGATGACTTAAATTAAAACATGCTCAGATATCCATAAGGATTTGAAATAAAATTTAGGATAGCATACAAGCATATCCATGACAAACATTGGTACACTGAAACAACACCAGAAGCAGTCTCCTCCCCAGACTTTACCATAGTCTTGAGAAGTACGCATGCTGTTACAAACCTGAACTGTAACGATCTTTAATACTCTCTTGTGCAACAGATCTTCCAAGGCTACAAGCATGATCTTTATATACCATGATCCCAGCCTTAGCCTCTGACCAAATCAGCAGACTATTATACCTAGCTACACTGCCATTGAGATTAGTGACTATTGGCCATTAAGAGAGGTCTTTCTGGTTGGACACAGGGATCCAAGCTCATCAGTTCTGCTACATCCAGTCTAGCTCAGAGAAAGAACAGAGCAACATTTCTCCTCTAGGAATGAGATGACAAAGAACAGAAGTCAGCAAGAAGCGAAACATTTTCTTGGTAAGACTGAAAAACACTGTGCTGCGCTGACAGCTAAGCAGCAAGTACAGCATCACGTGCTAGCTAACCTACTGCACCTGCACAGCTCAGGGATGCATCTCCCTCTGCAACAGATAATTAATGAAAAAAAAAAATCAGAGTAATACTGGGCTTTGAAATTAAACTGGTAACTACAGAAGCAGG
The DNA here is from genome assembly GCA_002631895.1 of Agapornis roseicollis. Classification (NCBI taxonomy): domain Eukaryota; kingdom Metazoa; phylum Chordata; class Aves; order Psittaciformes; family Psittacidae; genus Agapornis; species Agapornis roseicollis. Next base: position 80,860 of record NDXB01019759.1, on the reverse strand, counting down.
CAAAATTCACATGAAAGCCTTTAAAGAAGTCTGGGGGGTTCTAGCTTAATTAGAAGTAGGATTTTTAAAGACAATGCAATAGAATTATTTTTACTACTGTATTTTGATTAGCAGGAAATACCTTTCTCCCATATGTGTGAGGTTTTTTCCCTTTATATCTACGCACCAAAAAAGTAAAACGATTTAGTATGTTGGATCAGTTAGAATGGTCTTCAAAGCAGGGGAAAAGAGTTACAGGCAGATCATAGATTCATAGAATAGTTAGGGTTGGAAAGGGCCTTAAGATCGTCTAGCTCCAACCCCCCCTGACATAAGCAGGGACACCTCACACTAAACCCTGCCACCCTAGGCTCTGTCCAACCTGGTCTTGAACACTGCCAGGGATGGAGCATTCACAGCTTCCCTAGGCAATCCATTCCAGTGCCTCACCACCCTTACAGTAAAGAATTTCTTCCTCATATCCAATCTAAACTTCCCTTGTTAACCCCTTACCCCTTGTCCTGTCACTACAGTCCCTAATGAAGAGTCCCTACTCAGCATCCTTAGATGCAATTAAATCTTCAAAATTTTGATGATGTTCAAGCATCAGTAGATTCCATTCTCTCCCATGAGCTGCTTAAATTGCCTGTGTGCTTGCTGTGCATACGGCAGCCTGATCAAAATGAGGAAATTCAGTTTCAAGCAAAGGTTTTGTCTAGTATTTAAAGATGTTTTGATAGATCCTCAGGACAGTCAAATCCTTCTCATCCCAGCTAAACACAATTTACTTGTTGCTGATCACCAAGAAAACTTAAGTGAGCCTTTACTCAGCCTGTTCATCATATCCAATGAAGCTGACTTGAAGCTACCCATCCACACAAAATCTCTACAACACCAATTAAACTTGCCACTAGCAAGTTTAAAGCTCCACCACTCGATTGTAATTTTACCAAGTTCAGTTTGTACTAACATTGGAAGCACCATATTCAGTTTACAAATCTGGAAGTGGTGTATCAAGCATTGATGGAATTCATGAGGCTGGGATGGGCAGGGAAATGAAGAAGCAAAAGCCAATTCTGCATACTTCATGAGAACTGAACCTGAAGGATTTCTGGGGGTGCAACAGAAAGGGACAACTCAGAAGATGAAAACATTAAAGGCCCAGGGCAGAGCAAAACTGTGAAGGGGAATACAGAGAACTTAGACATTAGTACAGACTGGTAGGCATAAAAAACAAGCACATTTTTAACAAGTGCTTTGAACAAAGTGTTATCACAAAATACACTCTGATATTATTTAAGAACTGATCATTTTTTCTTTAACTGATATAACTGAAGTTGAAGATATTGGAGAGGAAACAATAGTCTCAATTCTCATTTCCATTAACATCTGCAGGCATTGAATAGCTGAAGAGCTACAGAGAGCAATGCTGAAAATTGCTGATACAATTCAAAAGATAATTTCAAACACAGGTGTGGGTAGGTATTAAAAGCATTCTATAATAAACTTCAAAAATGCTGTAGTGAAGAAAGGGAATTTCTCTGGAATCTTTCTTTTAATAACTCTGAAACCTGTCCTCTCCTGGCAGCTCAACACCCTATAGACAATGATGATAGAATCATAGAATGGTTAGGGTTGGAAAGAACATTAAGATCATCTGGTTCCAACGCCCTTGTCAAGGGCAGGGACATCTCATACCAGACCATATTGCCCAAGGAACTGTCCAGCTTTTCCTTGAACACTGCCAGGGATGGAGCATTTATCACTTCATTTGGCAACCAGTGCCTCACCACCTTCACAGTAAATGACTTCCTCCTTAATATCTAACTTGAAATTCCCCTGTTTAATAATTGCTTTAATTTCAAGTAAGTTGTAACAACATATAACAATCAACATCTATTGTATAACAAATACTAGCCCCATTTAATCACCATTCACCTGATAAACACATGCAACATCGAGACATTTATACATCAGCATTAACAGGAATGAGGGGCCAGTACACCAAAAATCCTTTTTCCTATAACCTCTCACAAGAGTACAGATTTGTAAAATTAAGCTATCATATGCTTTCAAAGAGGCACCTAAGGCAATTTTGTCACAAATTTACAATCTGGCAATTTAAACTTTCATGGCCAGCTCTCAAAAGAAGTGATTGCAGTGGTGGCTCAGAAGTCTTCTGCACATAAGAAGCATAATCAGAAAAAAACCTAATCTAGAGCAGTAGGTTTTGAAACTATTTCAATCTTTCTCTTAGTTAGTAAAGCTCCCCAAAAGTGAATTAAAGCAGTAAAACTATTTCATAAGCCCTATACAGTTCTAGGAAAGGGTAAGACATCAAATCAAGCCATCTAGTCAGGGATGCAAACAGAAATATTCATTTCTTCCTCCCACAACCAACTCAACCTAGATCCTTCAATATGGTTTGTGCTGCCAGACTTGCTAGAACTTCCCATGGACTAAAAACCAGAACATGAATGTGCTGTATGCCAAATATTCCGGGAGTTTAATATCTACTGGTTTTACAGAAACCTTTGAATCTTCAAAATTTTCCAAGCTATGTCAAGTAAAATTTGAATAGTAAAAGATGCCATAAAAAAAAAAGAAAAAAAAATCAAACCTTCAGTTCTCATTTACCTAGGGAAATACTGAACTAATTTAACATCAGTTATGTGAACATGCAGCACATGCTACAAACTCAGCTAATGCAGGAGATAGTAAATCAAATTACTACAGCAATATACTAACAGTAACACCAAATTCAACAGGATTTTTGCATCAGCAGCATGTGAAAGATAGTTATAGCACACAAGGGATGATTTTAGTGCTCCTTGTAGGTGATGGCTTGCCCAGGGAAGTTGTGAGTGCTCCATCCCTGACAGTGTTCAAGGCCAGGTTGGAAGAAGCCTTGGGTGACATGGTTTAGTGTGAGGTGTCCCTGCTTATGGCAAGAGGGTTGGAACTGAATGATCTTAAGGTCCTTTCCAACCCTAACTATTCTATGATTCAATGATGCACACTTTACTATTTGCTTATTCATCTTCACAGTAGTGAAGCTTGCAGTAGAGACCACAGACTAGAACAATTCCAACAAGGAAATGAGATCCAGATGACGTTCTCAAAACATTCCATAGTGGTTTATAATATGCTGCAAGATTTGTTTTTATCCACATCCTCACACACAGGGCAAAAACCCCAGCTACAGCTGCAATCATGGAAAACAAGGCTAATTCATACAAGAATTGACATACTTTACATGGTATTTTTCTACTTCTTTCCCCAATATATAAATAATGGCAATACAGCCACATATTTTACTGCCAACAAGACAGTAACATAAGTGCTACCATAAAAATGCTAAAATTACACCCAAGATACTACATCAACTGCTTATTCATTTTTAACAAAGCACTGACAATGGCAGAAGCTAGTCCTCTAGTTCTCACACAATTGGGAAAGGGAAAATATGCAAATACATGTTGATGAAACTAATTTGTCTTAGAAAGAAATGGAAAAGCCTGTTTACTTAGAGCAGTAGCTGAAGACTAGTTTTCCAAAAATTGGCTATTATGGAAGACGTGGCTTTACAGAGGCTGATTGCAATCAAGAAGCTTCTTACAAGTCTCTTTTCAGACTTTTTTAGTGTCAGAAGTGTACCGTCAAAACAAGGAGGAGCTGCCAACTGGAAAAACACGACCACGTCTACTACAGTTCTGTTACATGCGCTTGAATCCACGCTACAGCCACCGCTCACCAAAAAGGCTTTTTTGCAAGGAAGATAAAACAGAAACACAGACCAGTAGTTTTGCCTGTCACCTACCTATGTTTCAAAGGTAGGAGCTGCTGCTTTTCTCCCCATTCATTCACATCTGTGGTTCCCATTCCATGTCAAAATTCAACAGAACCGTTGAGTGGACAAGTACTATTTTAGCATTGTGCTGAATCAACGTCTCTAAAAGCTGCAATTAGGGATGAAAGGCCAGGGGTACAATCCACAACTTGCATAACTAACAATAAAAAGCAGACATCCTTAGATGTCGAGATCCAATAGAATACAATCAAGCCTGTAGAGAAACAGAAATTAGCTTCAAAACATCAGTGCTTTTCATAGCCTACAAAACAAAATACTTTGGGAAGCAAACAATGTTTTGTGAGTGAGATGGGGCAATGCAGAGACAGGAGGCGTGGGATGGGTGTCTAATTGCTGATGTTTCAGCTGCATTCTTCCATTACACATCCTCCCCCCCCCCCTTAATAATAATAATAAAAACAACTATTAAAAAAGGACTTGAGGGTGTTGATTGATAAAAAGCTCAACATGATCCAGCAGTGTGCACTGGCAGCACAGAAAGCTAACCATATGCTGGGCCGCATCAAGAGAAGTAGGACCAGCTATAACCTCAAGTGAGGTTATTGTCCCCCTCTACTCTGTTCTCACGAGACACCAAGAGTTATTTTTTATATTGAGCTGGTTTTACATTTTGCCTGAAACGAGAGCATTTTAATGACAATTGAACATCCACATGCATTTCAGTACACAAACAGTCCTACTAGATGCACCTCGAATACTCCATATGACAATGTTTTATGAGAGCTAATGAGTCACAAGCCACACTACTGGTAGCAGCTAAACTCACCATAATACAAGTCACAGAGAATGGCAGCACACAAGAGTTAAAGTTTTGGTTTTTCCTTTTGCTCTGAATTCGGCACACCAGTTTCCTGTTCTCAATTGTAGCTCAACTTCCATGGGCATAATGGGAAGCTCTAACAGGTTTCTGTGGCAGACCAGCCATTTCCAGAAATTACAGAACAGAATTCTAATGATCTTTGAACTTAAGGGCAAGCTTGAGCAGTTCTTTGGAAAGAAAAACATTAGCAAGCAGTCAGAAAAAAAATGAGGCTGAATGATTCAGGATCCATTGTGCAGAAGTGAACAGCAAGCTGATACGTTTGAGGTTGCAATTTATTTCTTCTTAAATTTTGTGAGAAAGCTGATGAAAAGGCTTGAGAGCTTCTTCACAAACACAGTCAGCTTCCATGCACCCATGGTAAGTTGTTCAGTTACAAAGCAATAATGGCAAGAGATGCACAGACAAGAATGATTGCAGGCCTGGTTGAACAGCTGTATGACTTCTAGTACCTGCATGGATCTGGGAAAATTTACTACCTGCTTTGGCTCTAAAGCTGAGCTAGTTTTATGAAGAGCCACCTCAGGTGTATTAAGACCATAATCCTTGAATTATAACCACTGCGGACTAGATGCTGCAAAATCCCCCAGCTCTCATGTTCTACCAAAGCATAGCCAAGGCTTGTAAACTCAAAGGCACACAGGTTTCAAGACAGCTTTGTGCTGCATCCCCTGTAGCACAACCTTACCTCTAGGTAAGGTTTACTCACCAGAGCACTATGCCAGATCCCTACTGGCCCTGTACACTTGCTGCACCCATGTAGAACCTGGGCCCTGAAACAACGCTTGTTTGGTTCTGGAGTCATTCCAGGTACTGCATGACTTACATTTAGCAGAGATCAATAAATCTTGCTAAAAACCAGGCAACTACTGCAGTCACTGAAGTGCTCCTGTACTATATTCCTAGCATTCTCTAGGTTCTGCCCTTCTTTGGGCTATAAATATTTTACCCCAGTTAAAACAAATAGCTACACAAATATTACGCAGTCTGGAGCCTTTACTTAAGGGGGAACAATGCTATCTCAATGCAAGACACAGGGTTACTTGATGAAGGTGTCATCTTTCAGCAGAAGGCACAACTAATTAGCCCAAGCCATTTCACAGCCTGTCCTCAATGTCTAACAATTGCTGCTGTTCAGCACCTTCCTTGTTCTTACCAGCTGCAAAGCAGAAATCTTCACATAGCCACAGGCTACAACACACTATCTGCCTGAGAAATCAAGTTTAAAGAGCAGACTAACATATTAACAAATTGGGTTTGGGGTGGATCTTTTAGCATTATTTACAAATGCTGTCAATAACTTCATCTGGCATTGAGAAAATGCATGTCTGCATTAAAACATGTCCAAGATATATACTGGAAGTTTCAGCTAGAAAGAGAAACTTAATATAGATCAATTTTTCATATCCAATATGTTAAAAGTATAAGAACTTCCTTTTTCAAGCTTTTCCTATCAGCTGTAGACATGAATTTATAAAGGAAGTAAGAGTCCAAAGGGCCTTGGCAGAACTGTGTTCCATTACTCTGTATCAGTTTAAGCACATCTCAGCATCTGCTCCGGATTTATACTTCAGCAAAGCAAGAAGATGATTATGCAAATAATGAGAATGTAAGTAATAGATACACATTCAGGCAACTAGAAGGAATTACTTCTCCAATAAAACTTTCCCTCTTCCATTACGAGAGACTACTTCAGGAATGTACTACCATTTAACAATAAAACCACAAGCATAAGTAGTTATTGATTATAACAAAGCACATACATAAGCAGCTCAATAGTTAACCACAAAGAACCAACTGTCTGGATTCCTGAAAGCACAGAGAGAATCATCTCTGAGGGAAAAAAAGTGGGTTTTCCACCATAAATTTCTGCTTCTCCCACAATTCCAATTATTTATGGAGGAACAATAAATAGTAACCATTTTTGAGATATTTTCCAGAGTATACAAAGCACTCTAGCACATTAAAAACTATCACATCCACCGAGTCTCACAATATTTCAAAGAAGGGGAAGGGACACCATGTACCCAGACTGCTGGACAGCTAAATCAAATTTGAACAGGTGCAGTTACACAATCTTCTTTGTAGGACCCTTCATTTTAATGGACCTACCACAAACCCATGTTTTAGCTCAAAAAGAACAACAACAACAAAATATTCGTGCTTCATAGCATAGTTTCATCAAACCAGAAAGAGCTCTGCGTAAGAGTTTGAACCCTGAATGCTTTCAACAACTGTGAGGCACAGAATTCCCCTCCTGCATACAGGCGTCTACCTGATTAAATAGAATGAAAACAAATTGCTCCTTACAGTCCATCAAGCAAACTGGCTCACACACTCACTGTCTCACACCAAGCTTCTGCTAAAGAACTTGGGTTTTAAAGGAAGCGCATCAGGTTTATCCCACACAAGCTGTTTCAAAATTCTTCTATTTCTGATCAGGCATTTAGTGTTATAGCACACGTTTTAATGTTTCTCACTTGGCTGTCACTGTATCTGTGAGCCATGCATTTAATCAGGTTTCTAAATACAGAGAGGATGTCTACAGGAGCCCTTCATGGGTTTTGCAAGAACTATTTCTCCAGGTTCCTACAGTTCATAGCTGAGTTTTGCCCCAGCTGCTGAAACCTCCGCACATTTCTAGACCTGAACCTGACCGGCATTCAAAGTACTAGGTAAGGTCTCCCCTCCCAAGGGCTTAGCCCAGCAAGCACACTCTACCAATTTATAACCCTACTAATCGAGACTACATGAAGCACCCATAGCTTCCTGGCTTTGCCAAAGACAGGATAGTCCAGTTTTATTCCTAAACATGACTAACAAAAAGCACAAAAATCTTGGCATTCAGGTCAAGATCTAGGACTTCTTCCAGCTGCTTCTGCAAAAGACACGCTCAGCAGAGCTGCTCAAGCTGAAACATTCACTCACTAATAGGGGCTCACAGGCCTTTTTCCACAGAAAACCTGGCCCTTGATTAGTGTCATTTGTGATCACCCAAATTTAATGACTCTTCAGATAAGCTACAAAATCCAAACCTATTTTGGGTGAAGATAAGAGCACAGAATTTAACAGGTTTTTAAACTGGGGCAAAGGACAGGTGCATTCCTTCTCTTGCCATTTGAAATCTTACATGTCACTAGAGAGACACTCACACAACTGCAGATAATTTGGGAAGGTCTGGGTAAGGGTTTGGAGATGTTTACATCTGTATGAGATCAAGTGTAGAGTCATAAACATGTCACACTTGCTAAAGGTCCCTCTAAAACTATTAAACCAAGTTAAGCTAGGGTTTTCATAAAAGCTAAAAAAACTGGACGATAAACACTAAGCACATAGTTTTAAATCCACATACATACTGACAGGCTCAACACCTGGATCTCACTATCCCTTAATCCAGAGTTGACTGGTCTGCCCAATCGGGTCTCCTGTAAAGCCCCAATAAGAAATCTATGATGTAGGATTCGTCAAACAGCATTCAAACAGACTAAAGATAGTCTCTTCTTCTGGACTTTTCCAAGTAATTTGACAGTAGTATTCAGGGCAGCTCACACACATACTTGCACAGGGTGTCCATGGCAAGGCGCTGGCAGTGGGGGCTACCAACCAATCCATTGCAGGGCACAGCTCAACCCCTTGGCCAAGGTGGTGCCTCAGTAAAACAGATCAAAGAAGGGGCAAAAATGCCTGACAGAAAAAGGGATCAAAAGGGAGTGAGAAACAGCCCTGCAGACAGCCAGGTCAGAGAGGAAGGAGGCACTCCAGGTGCTGGAACAGATTCCCCTGCAGTCTGTGGTGCAGCCCACAGTGAATGATGATCAGGGGACTGGAGCATCTCCCATACGAAGACATGCTGAGAAAGTTGGGGCTGTTCAGTCTGGAGAAGAGAAGGCTGCGTGGAGACCTCATAGCTGCCTTCCAGTATCTGAAGGGGGCCTATAGGGATGCTGGGGAGGGACTCTTCATTAGGGACTGTAGTGACAGGACAAGGGGTAACAGGTTCAACTTAAACAGGGGAGGTTTAAATTGGATATAGGGAAGAAATTCTTTCCTGTGAGGGTGGTGAGGCACTGAAATGAATTGCCCAGGGAAGTTGTGAGTGCTCCATCCCTGGCAGTGTTCAAGGCTAGGTTAGACAAAGTTTAGTGTGAGGTGTCCCTGCTTATGGCAGGGGGGTTGGAACTGGATGATCTTAAGGTCCTTTCCAACCCAAACTATTCTATGATTCTATGACTCTACCCTGGGGGTCCCACACTAAAGCAGAGAACAAGTATAATAAGAAGGGAGGATCATAAAGCAGCTGTTACAAATTGACCATAACCCCCCTACCCCCATTCCCCTGTGCTGCTTGAACAGGTAGGAGCTGGGAATCAAGGAATGATGCTAAATCTGAGCACAAGAGGGATAGCTGGCAGGAGGTGGTTCAGGTTCTATCTTTGTTTCTCACCATCCCCCTCCAAATCAAGCCTGTTTGGCCTGTGACAGTAATTGCTGAGTGATCTCCATCTTCATCAGTCTTTACATCTTTCTCCCCCTATCCTGATGAGGGAAGGGGAACAAGAGAGCAGCTACCTGAGCATCTGGCAGCCAGCCTAGAGTCAACCCACCACACCAATATACAATTACCCTTAGCACGCACCAGCTTTCCTGAAATCATAATCCCTTTGTATGCCCTACCTGAACAAGTTGTTACCTGCTTCCCATTTGCTAGGTACATAGAAAACTAAGATTTGGTTAATAACTTCCCAGTGCAGAACAGCAATTGTGAATTGTAAGAGACATCTACTTTTTAAGTAATATGATAGAAAGCATTCATCCGAGTTAGAGGCTACATTTTTACTTCACATAAATGGCTGCAAGCACCTACCATTTAAGTTTTTATAGATCTTATATGTATGCCTAATATACTTGGAGGAACCGCTTACTTCAAATGTAGCTTTTCTTTAATTCCTTCTCCATTACAGAAATTATGTTGAGCAAATGATATTAGGCAAGCTAGCCATGCCTAAATATTCATCTGACTCACTGTAGCTTAGACTGGTAAGAAAACCTCATGATAAGAACTAACTCTTTTATCTCACACAAACACAAGCCTAGTCAGAGACCCATTTCACTCTCTAATTACCATTTTTAATGTCTAAGTAATCCTTTACACCAAGTGCTTTCTGGCTTTTGCCCTGCTGTAATCTGGTGAGCGTTTTCCTCTGAGCACCCCTTGTGCTTGTGGATGCATGAGACAACCGTATTCCCAAAGACAAAAGAGACAGGGAGGGCATCCTAGGAAACTTATAGGTATTGCATACATACACACACCAAGCCATATAAAATGCTTGTGCAGAATGTTGCTGTAGTTAGAAAAGCCAAACTGCAGAAGGGAAACCAACTGATGTCTATGTAACGTGTGGAACTTGCAGAAGTGAGTGCCACAGTGTTAACCTTCATTTATTAGATTTCTGCTTTCAAGCCAAGTTTCCTTCCAATGCATTCCTAATATTTTATTCCTTACTCTATCAGGACAGCAGGAATAGGAAGATCTCTCAAGCTTCAATTTAACAGATTTATTTAATAGCAAACACGTTTTTAAGAGGTATGTAATTTTTTCATAATGTCAATAATGTGACAGAAAATGCAGGAAGCACTTTTGGACATCACGTATCAAGCTTGTAACAACATTTAGCTCACATTTACAAGAGAGTAGGAGCTTTCTGCCAATGGCTGTTTGCATTTCCAAAACAACTATTTAGGCGTAATAACAGTTTCCAGTGAAGATCAAAATCATTGCTCATTGAGGAAATGGATTCAGAACAATGTATTAGAGCAGTTCCTTAACATTTTAGAAGTAGCATTGCAGATGTATGTTCCTAACACACACACTCCCCCCAAGCTGCCAAAGAACAAAGCACATCAGCATGAGATCCCACAGTCTATTTCTAATCAAGATTCTATGAGCACAGTGAAAACCTTTGAATAACAGTCAATTGCAATAAGCATTCAGCATAGGAACCATTGCTGCATGGTTGCTCTTTTCTTCCTTCTTTTCAACCACAACAGGTTCTGTTCAGAATATCTTCCACTTAATTATAGTTACATCAAGTGTGCAGTAGTGTGGGACCTGTATCTTACTTTCTTTTGCAAATGACACCTTAAGGCAAGGAAAGCCTTTCTGGTGTCGGTCAGCCGTAACAAGTTTCCTCTTAATTTCTGGAGCACACATGGTAATTATCATCATTTCTTTGGGGGAAAAAATAACGTAGAAGTCCCTCACAGCTCCTATTCAGTACTTTGGTGGTTGTAAATAACTGAGACCACCAGCAGCCTGCGATTTCTTTTACCTTTCCCAAAGCCTTTATTCAATTCTCTTCCCACACTGGATGAAGCATATTTTGCATTTGATTTCCTCTGCATTTTGATTTAGTTGGAATGTTGCAAGAAACACTTGGATTCAGGGCAAAGTTCTGTCTTTACCTCATCAATTGTTCACATCGAATTTCTTACTTCTAGCTCAAGAGTAATTTTTATTAGCATGGTAATCTCCAACTCTCATGTCTCCAGTTAGCCACATTAGAGATAACTCAATTTGTATTTGCCAAGAATTAGTTCAGCCTTTCCCCCATTGCTGAATTCGCAGAAATGGTTTGGTTCAGAAGGACCATAACTTCTAAAGTATTTGAGATGCAATCAGTACCCAAGAATAAAATTCAGTTTCAGTGACTGAAACCAAGTATGTCAGAGAACATCCAACCAGACTTCTCAGATTGTGTCAGTGTTTCTGCTTGCACAATGTCCAAAGCTGCTTTGAACTGCATGCATTTTTGACTGCTCAGCAACTGGCACATCACCAAAGGCCACTGACACAGAAACACACAGATCATCACCAGCTGCCTCAGAAAACACAGAATAAAACAAACCCGTTTGACAAGTGAGACCAGTACATTCTACACAGACACCAAGGGTACAGACATTCTGCATTTTACATCTTGTTTTCATTCATTTGATATATACTAGGATCATTCTGGTAATAAACTAACTCTGTATGGAGTGAGAAAATTAACATTTAGGGGAATGGAGAGATGTATCACAGGCATAGTGAACATGAATGACTTTGTTATTTCCTGAGCTTCCAGGCTGACTTCAGTCTCCAACCACTGTCTCAAGCTGCAGACTGGCCCTAAGTAAGTTGAGTGGTTTTGTGCTCATGTACATTCTCTTTATATCTTGCCTTGTTTCTTTCTCATACACACAGTGATTCTGAATTTGTATATTCATGGAAACCTGATTGTGAAAAGCAACCCTGGCAGTGATAGAATGAGTTCTGCCCCAACAGCTTCAGCTTTTTCAGAGGCTGCTTTCTACAGGAAAACAAAACTAAGAGAATAATAAAATTAAAAATAAAGCCATAAAAACAACAAACCAACACTACCCATTTGTCTTCTACTCCTTCTCCCCCCTCCCCCCCCAGGTTATTTTCCACAGCTCCTTAAAATACAAAGGACTCCAGTGCATATAAACACAGTTACAGGTTCCAAAAGGGACAGGCTACATTCACAAAGAATGCAAGAGAAAAGTGGTTTCTAAAAATATTTTTCTAGTATGAAAACATGGCATGACAGAAAACGAGAAGCCAGCACTGTCAGTATCCCTCCCTGTGAAGGAGTAGGAAGAGAGAAGAAATATTTCACAACCATTAGAGAAGCTCATTACAGATGGGGATTGAGCTGTAGCCCCCACTTCTCCTCTATTCTCTTATGGAACTATATTGAAATGACAGCCACGTCCTGCATTCTCTACAGCATGAAATTCATATTTCACCCAGTTTCAAAGTAGATCTTTGCACAACATCCAATTTCTTAGCACCCCATCATGATTACAGGGCAAGTAACTTACACTGCTTTGCCATCTCACTGTGATGGGTTTCCATTAGACCCACCTCTCTCCTATGAAGGTAAGCTGCTCATCTTTATCAATCACCACAAGCCCAGGAGAGCAAGACTGCTTACTAAACATATTTACATACAGACCCCTCTGCAAACTGGTGCAAAGACCATAACTGCTACTCAGAGGCCACTAACAATGTCTGTGTTCAAGGTACTCTTCTTCTAGGGCTTGCAACTACTGTGTTGCAAAAGCAACCCCAAGCACCTGCTTCCAGATGGATTTTCCATACATTCACACAAGTGTAGCACCAGCAGAAAGGAAAGTCACAAGGAACCTTTGGTATGTCTGCCTTCCTCTATAGCTATGGCTGTAACCATAGGCTAGAGGAACACAAGCCAGGTAGCTAATGTTAGCACAGGCAAAGTCAATACAGCAGTCAGTGCTGTGCCTCTGCTGTATGCGTATCTTGTGGACCCCCTGCCTTTGTTCTACTGCATTGTCTCACATTCTGCTGACTTCCAAGTAGTGCAGTGTCTACAGTTCCTTTACTTACATGCAGATTGCCATCTCAGAACACCCCTTCCAGGCAGACATTTGGAGTAACTTCACATTCTTCTTGATCCCAAACTTTGGGGATATAAAATTACCTGATGATTTTCTAGGAGTTGTTTCCCCATGAATAGCTTACCCATAATTGCCTGTAAAGCACTCTAGAAATACTGTAATACTTCTTTGTCTATTTTCTTGGGCATTTCTTTTTTAGCCAGCCAGCGTATAATTAAGAAGTTAAACTAAGGTACACCAGGTACTGTCTTCCTTCTCTTCTCTATTTTCTGAATATGGAAATACTACCCATTTGCTTTTTGGAAAGCAAGAAGCTTGCTTTCATATATAAATTCAACCCAATTAAGTTAAAAATTACACTATATTCTTTCATTCTCAAAAATTTAATGTAAGAGAATAGCAGCTCCAATCTATGATCAGGCAAAGACTACCCACACATTCAGCTCAGTATCTGTGTAAAACATATAGGGAAGTCCTTTTTTCCTATCTCTATCCACGCCTAATCCTACAGACATAAGTAATATTCATCCCGAACAATGAATTTACACAAGAGCCAACAGAAATGCCAAGCTTCTCAAAGCTTCTCTCTTGCAGTAAAGCTGGAACAAGCCCCCAGTAAGTTATTCGTGGCAAAAAGTAACTATTCTCTACCACAAAGAAGTAACAGAAGGCAACTAAGTCATGCGAATTTGAGATGCCAAACAAACATCCACTGAAATGGTGCCTTAAGTCAGAGTGAGTCAGGGGCTGAATAAGTGATACATGCCAACCCATCTGCAGGAAAGGAAAAAGCAGTTTTTCAACCAACCCAAGAGTCACACAGCCAGTCAGGCAGCCACTGTCAAAAAATAGTTGGTCTGGAGAACTGAATAGCAGTTGGAATACCATAGCAAATAGTTGCTTTGGATGAGCCACTAAATTCAACACTGGACTGGCCCCAGGCAATTGCTAAATGCCCCTTTTGCTAATTGTGAACAGCTGCTTGAAGGAGCAGAAGGAAACCTTTATGCTTCCTTAACCCATCTACTGCCGTAAACTCATGGAATAAGGAAAACTGTGAGCACGTTGCCATTTTTTATGTATGACTGATCCTCCCTTGAGGGCAGCAGGACAATTTCACACATGTAATTTAGCATCTAAATACAGGAAAGCTCATTCCTCTGTCCTGGAAAAATCTTTATCTTGCCAGAGGGCAAGAGAAGCAGTGTTAAAGTATCTGGAAGTAAGAGAATGCACCTACAGCAAGGTACTCCATCTCAGCGGTGTGTTTTGTCAGTGAACTATGAAAAAGGCAGAGGAGAAAATTTCCCTGGGGAAAACAGCTCCTTCCAAAAGCTTTCTTACAAATAACAGAAAAGGGGGAAAAAAACCAAACGTTCTCTTTGAGGACACCCTATATGAGGACATGCTATATGAGGACCACAGCTTCTTAATTTTGCCAAAGTACGTTTTAGATTAATGCAGGAGAAGTACATCTTAATGAAGGGATAACAGAAGGAGTTGTTCCCCCTGAAAAATGAAGTCCCTGAAGAGGCAACGTGGCAGAAACATACAATATAACGAGCAACACAGAGGAAGTAGGTCAGGAACAACTATTCAACATTTCTCTTGAAATTGTAAGCAGACAATGCAACTGAAAGGTTAAATGAAAACTGGTAACAAATTCCTGTTTATACAGTAATTACTGTGTCTAATCACAAGAAAGAGAAGGCTAATGCTTAGCAGAACCAGCAGAAAAAAAAGTATGGGTATTTGCAAGGGTACACAACACTAATAGAAGCCAAAACTTTAAACATGAACTATTGTGAAAGGACAGAAACCCACTGGCTTCAGGCGATCTCCACTACCCTGCAATGGAGAAAAGCCCTTCTCCATTGGCAGGTTCTGTAGTTCCCAAGAAGCAGTTTTCACACCTCCCACAGAAACAGACCCTGGCCTCTTGGAAATGAATCACTTTTCCAATCAAAAATGTTGTTTCCGTATTCTTACCAGAAAGGCCACATGATCCATCTGTAAGAGATAGTTCTCCATTTAACTGTTTTATTGTGTACAAAAAACTGAAAAGCCTCATTTGCTTTTAAGGATGGCTGAAATACTGGGAATTCTATCTCAGCCCCATTTACAGTCATTAATAGCATCATCAGTAATGCAGAACTTTGTCATAGAATCATATAATAGTTAGGGTTGGAAAGGACCTTAAGATCACCTAGTTCCAACCCCCTGTCATGCTTATGACACCTCACACTAAACCGTGCCACCCAAGGCTTCCTCCCCTACCTTAAGTTTTCAATTTCCATTACTTGTCAGCTCATAAGGTAAAGAATTGTGGCTATTGTGAAAGAAAGTTATAATAAACATGAAGATGATCAGGGACTGGAGCATCTCCCATACAAAGACAGGATGAGTTGGGGCTGTTCAGCCTGGAGAAGAGAAGGCTGCGTGGAGACCTCACAGCAGCCTTCCAGTATCTGAAGGGGGCCTACTGCTGGGGAGNGCATCTCCCATACAAAGACAGGATGAGTTGGGGCTGTTCAGCCTGGAGAAGAGAAGGCTGCGTGGAGACCTCACAGCAGCCTTCCAGTATCTGAAGGGGGCCTACATGGATGCTGGGGAGGGGCTCTTCATTAGGGACTGTAGTGACAGGACAAGGGGTAACGGGTTCAAACTGAAACAGGAGAGGTTTAGACTGGATCTAAGGAAGAAATTCTTTCCTGTTAGGGTGGTGAGGCACTGGAATGGGTTGCCCAGAGAAGTTGTGAGTGATCCATCCCTGGCAGTGTTCAAGGCCAGGTTGGACGAAGCCTTGGGTGACATGGTTTAGTGTGAGGTGTCCCTGCTTATGGCAGGGGGGTTCGAACTGGATGATCTTAAGTTCCTTTCCAACCCTAACTATTCTATGATTCTATCTAATTACAGACTATTATACTGGGGTGATGGGTGGGGTGGTCAGGTACCACAACCAAAACCAGTAACTGGTATTCCATTTATGTTAATTTAGAAAACATACATTAAATCCAATATGTAGGTATGGCAATCCAACTTTAATGAAAACTTCTGAACCTTCAGGAAAGCCAAGAACCACAGAATGAACAAAGTTGTACAAATCACTCATAAGCTTTCAGCCTTGTACTCTTAATGTTTTAGATACAAATGCAAGTATTAGTATTTCCTACTTGTCTACATGTAGAAGTGTAGCATTTTAACATAAAACACTGGTGGGTGATGAACTTCCTGAATGCCTACTTCATCTTTCCTCTTTTTGGTCAATTTAAAGCATCTTAATGCTATTCCAATAGGAAAACCCTTAGTCCAAGAACAGCATACAAAGGAGTTCTTATCAAGAATTTAAAACTGATCAGAGATCCTATTAACTTCCCCCTTTACTTACCTGCAGGGTGTTAATAGGAAGGGACTGTTGCAAATGGTCAAGATAAGCTCCTTGTATCAAGCAATAAACTGAACAATTGAGCAACTCAACTGAGCAAAAACACTGCTAAAAAACACCCTGGGAGAGTTATGTGCTAAGATTAATTTAGTATACATTACACTAAGTTTTAAGCAGTTATTCCCACAAAATCCAGCATTACATATTTGAAGTGGATAACTCAGTGTTCATTGGCAAAATTTGAAGTAAAGCCCCAGAAAACATTTTACCATACGTTATACTGCAGTCCAGTGTGTATTAGCCACTGTTGTCGCAGTTACCCACCCTATCAGAATTCATAAGCCAGTTCCTCATTTCCTATCTCCCACACACCATGAATAATGCCAGCTATCTATTCCACAGAGTTCATACCTTACATTTTTATTGCCTGGCTTGGTCTTTGTCACCTTGCAAAGAGGTTTTTTATGTTTGTTTTTAAAACATTGAACATGCTCAATGTCATGATAAATAAGGCACACTGGAAGAGCTGTATTCAAAACAGGCACTCAGGAAAAACTGCAGAGGAAGAGAAAAGTCTGTTTTCACTCAAAAAGTTTCATGCTCATGGATACTAGTTTTGTCATTTCTACAGCATAAATAGCCCTATAGCTCCCAGGTCACCTAAGCATTCAGAGCATTTGCCATCTTCAGCAATGTCATGCAGAATGTCTCTTATTGTTGCAGAATTCAGAGTTTGAATTTGCTCAGCTTGCCACAGGGACTCCATTGTGGAGAAATAGAACAATAAGGTCTCCAAAACATCTGGCCAGTGTTGTTTGGGGGACCTGAAATTCTCTAGCTTGTTTGCAGGAGAGAGAAAGTTCTTTAAGTCTATTTTTATTCAGAGCATTTTGATAACTCTGCATACAAATATTGGAATTAAGGCTCACTCAAGAGGATAGCAGAGCTCCTAAACCTTAAATCTCAGCAGGAAGCACAACTGAAACCAGTTCACACACTAACACCCACCAGCTCCACATCTGGCCTATTCCACCTTGCCCTGTGCAAAACACAGAAGCAGCGTGGACATGCTACTGCTAAAACGTGCAACAAAAGGCACAGCAGGATGTCACTTGTATGACTGTAGGCTGGATTCTGGCATTTTATACTTTTCCTAAGACATATGGAATGGAGTCTGTCTCACCACCAGTAAGTCAGACTTCCTTTCTAATCAACAGAAACAGGCCCTTCTATGAAATGGTCTGCTTCACCTCCAATACCCTGAAGTCCTACATACGCTTGTCCTCAGTAGTATGTTTCTCCAGGTGATTTGCTCCTGCATCAAAGCCTTTTTATGATCACTTTCTTATGCTGTACATTAAATCAAGACTTGAGTGGCCAAAACACTTCCTACCAAGCTTAGTCACAGCTCAGAAAAGGCAGAAACAAGCTCAATTCCTCCAGGGAATGTAAAGGAGCAGCCACAGTAATTGGATAGAGTTGGGATATTCAACTGCCCAACTTCTGTGAATTGCTATCAACAATCAAAAGCATTTAGCAATTCCCTTCCTGGAATAATAGCTCCAACTTTAAAACGCAGTTATTTTGTTGTAGTTTTTACTTTGTGGGTCTTTTTTTCTTTCCCCTGACCTAGGAAAAAGTAAAATACTTGTGTATTTGAGATGGCAACAAGCTTTACACAGTCCATCTAAACTTTCTGCTTCTGTTTATAGCCTTTGATTTTTGCTTTTCCCTGCGTGCAGAGTGTGCAATTGCAAAAGTAAACCTAATTTAACATAGCTGTATGCTAAGTGGCTGCTTAATGATGTACACAGTTGAAAAACATCGAGCTTCAACTTAAGCTTAATGGAAAGGAAATAGAGTGAAGTTTCACCCAGGAAAGTAGTATAGAAACAAAGTATAAAAAAAAAGCAGTGGATAAGATGTGTTATTTCTGAAGAGCTCTTGTCTGCTAAGTCAATTTCATTGTTTTTAAGTAAGATTTGCAGCTTTTGAAAGCATGTATCCCAATTCATATAGCGGGAATGAAATCGGGTGGGTATTTTAAGTCTTTCCTGTAGTATTTTCTTCTGTTCTCAAAAGTTCTTCTTTGGATTATGACATGGCAAGAGGGTCAGTGTTTTCTTCATTCTTACTTAATGTCCTAGGAACCACTCAGTGCTAAATCTTCCTTCCAAGAACAACATCAGCCACAGTAATTCTTCAAAATCACCAAGGAGTAATATTTCCCTTCATATCCATGCTCAATTCACTATCACCACTGGGCACTGTCTGATGTTAAAGAGATTCAATGCAATCAACCAAAGGTAAATAAAATTGTAAGGCTTCCTTTACTATTCTTATCACTTTATTATTACTGCTTTTCTTCAGACATACATAGTCCAAGTATCAGTCTATTTAAGTTCAGTCACAACCTTTGACATTTTTTCCAAGGTACTACACAACCATGCCTCAAGAATCCCTCTGTTCAAAGAATAAGGCCAGGTATAATAAAAACCAGGGGAAGCTTGCCAGACAGTTTATGTATCATCACCTGACATTACATAGTATTTAAAATAGTATCTTATTCCGTCCTTTATTTCATTCTGCTTTTCCTAGCAGACACCAGCTTAGACAGTGCAGATACATCTCTGACCTGCACATGCCAATACATTTATCTAGTGAGATTTTTAAACATTAAATAGCACATTACACAATAGCCATGAACTATTCTCCTCTCCCTCCTTGCTTTCTTCAGACCAGTGCCTGATTTCAGAGACAGCATAAAATGTGTTTGTTTCAATGTGAATAAACATTTGGTCACTGTTAACTGGACTTCATCAACAGCCCTCAACAAGCCTTTTGTTGAAACAGGCATTTTGCTTAGTGGAACCAAGGCAAGCAAGCATTGCTCAGCCTTCATCCACCATGAGCAGAGGTACAGATCTGTCTTTCAGTCAAATCACAGACACTGTCAGAGCAAGTTCAGAGGCCCAACTCCAGTTCTTGTGGAGGACTCAGAAAAAGCAGATAAGAAAAAGCTATTGTACGGTGAGAAAACGATCTACGACTTCCTCACGTTTAAGAGTACCACACAACAAAACAAAGCTAAGACACTGGCAGTGAAGACTCTGTGATTAGGTCAGGCAGAGTATGTTCAGCTAATAAATTGAAATGGGTTTTACCTGTGATGCAAGCAACCACATTAAGGATCCCATCATCAAACACTGATCAAACAGCTTTGAATAAGAAAGAAAATCCCCAGCTCTACGCAGAGAAGCATCAATGTCTGTGCTTAATCCTTTTAAAAAATGGAAAGCATTAGGGCCATAAATTTTTATCATCAAGGATAGGTTTACTAGAGGAGAAGCCCAAACTAACAGAAGAGTGCCCGTATAGAGCAGCCAAGAGGCTGACCCCAATTAACTCTGCTACTTCAAAATATGTCTTCAGAAAAACACAACCCATACAACAATCACCATGTAAATACAATGACTTATTATTATTACCATACAGCTGAGGTCTACTCATGGCAATCATTCCCTATTATAGACTCCCTAGGTAAGCATTAATATGGATTATTTTATGCAGTGGTCAGTGCTCTCTCCAAGTACTTCTGACAGATGACAGCTCCTCCCTGTGAGCCAAGCTCTGTGGCATCACAAGAAATCTCCTCCTGTTGTTCTGAGCAAAATGATTCAAGTTCTTACAAGCAAAAGCAAAATTAAAACCTTACACAGGAGCAACTGAAGTATATTTAAAGCAGGTCTCTACTGAAAGTTGTTCACTCTTTTTTGCTCCTTCCATTATGCCCAAGTATCTTATGCTCCAATAAAAACCAAGAAAGCCTTCACCTGAGCAGTTCATCTGCAAAGATCACAACCAATCTTGCGAACACCATATATTTTGCCAAATCTAATTTACGTTTTGATTAATTATGATAATAAGCTAACAAGCTATCACATTTTTTTCTTGGAAGCTTGTTGTTTCCTGCTATTACAGAAACAACTGGAGCACACCGTGGATATTAGCACATACAGTTAAACCTAATACCAGGATAAACTTTTACTTCCATATTGTAACAATGGAAAAGAACAGAATTAACAGGTACCAAACACTATTATTTTGACTGCTTAGCAAGCACAGCTACTTCCATACAAAATTACATTTCAAAGCTTTCTTCTACATGTTATTTACACTTCATCAATGACATCATGCAACTCAAACTCCTTTTTGCACAAAAATATGCAAATTGAGAGTTTAATTCATTACTCTGAACTTTAATAGAAATAGATATTTTGAAGTAGTAAAAGATACATACACTACTCTTGGGTTGCCTGAAGTGCCTTCAAATATTTCACTAATGGAAGAACATGATGTTCTTCCTAGTATTAGCAAATGAGCCTACAAACAGGTTTGGTGATTTGCTGCATGTCAAAATAAAAGTGAACAACAGAAGAAATAGAACACAGTTTCCTTCTTGCCACCCCAGACCCTGTACGTTATTGTATAATTACTATGGCTAAAACTATACTACCAGAAATATGCAGGTGACCACAATCAGAAGTAATTAAAGGACATAAATGAACAAAGCAAATCCCACAGCTGAAGCCCTTACAATATAGTTTTTAATCCTAAAGAAATTTATTTGGTAACTCAAGTTTTCGTCCCAAATATACAAACAAGCCTGTGATGAAAACTTTGAGGTTTAAATACTAACCATTATCTGATTCTGTACTTGGTCTACAGTTATCAGGAGCACCACAGCAACTGTATCTCCCCAAAATCAGTCCTGTACAAGCATTTTCTTTTTGTAAAGGGGAAATGTTTCAAACTATTCCAAAACCTGACTTAAATACTGAACAAACACTTAGATACATGCACACCAATCCGCTTCCTTCCTGGGCCACTGTTTCAGCTACAATGATGTCCAACAGGATCCTGTCCAAATCTTTTCCTCCAACCTGTCCTTTAGGAGTTCTGGGAGTGAATATTTAGAAGTCATGCTCCTCTTCACCATCAGCCAGCACAGATGTAAGGACACCAGAAGGAGCAACTTGGTCAGGGCATTCCTAAGAGCAAATAATCAGCTAAAACAGAACTGAAGCAACTGTCCCATTGAATCTTCTGCACTGTGATTCCTGGGCTGCAGCATCTACTGAAGACATTATGGTAAGGATAAAGAGAGATACTCCCTCCCCTGCAACATGAAAAAACTAAAGAAATCATTGTTGTTATGGAAAAATCATTGTCCCCTTCTGCATCTGATGCTACAGAGCAGAGCTTCTTTACTGTATTAGCAGTGTATTATTTGTTCTCTCCCGTCTCTTGTAAGCCTCCTTCAGGTACTAGAAGACTGCTATAAAGTCTCTCCAGAGAAGTTCCAAAGCTTAAAAGTTCAGCTTGAAATATATCATTAAGGCATTCCACAATTAATAAGACACATTAATTTTCAATTAGCATAGCATTAGTCATTTATCTTAAACAGAAGAGTTCAGAGCCTTCAAGTGTGGCAGCCTAGGAAGATATATATGGTCTAAATAGCACAGACTCTGAAGCAAACCTGGTCAGAGCAGCATTTCAAGAAGTACAAGTAACAATCGTACATCTGTACAAGCACGTACCTACACAGTACCCTTCTACAGTGAAATAACTGGCCTGGTAAACAAAGGAAGAGCAGTGGGTAGTGTCTACCTGGACTTCAGTAAGGACTTTTGACACTGTGTCCCTGTAAAACTGGGATCCTGGGCTGCACTAGACAAGTGCCAGCAGGTTGAGGATGTTGTTCCTTCCCTACTCAGCACTGGGAAGGTCTGTGCCTCAGCTGGAACACAGAACTATACCCACTTATGGGCTCCCCAGTAAAAGACACATGGAAAGAATCCAGTCCAGAAAAAGGTCACCAAGATGATGAAGGGACTGCAATGAAAACCTGCAGAAAAAAAAGATACTGGCAGGCCAGGCATTGTGAGTGCATGTTTTAACAGCCTTACATAATGTAATGCTTATCAACAGCCACTAAACATAAAGCTATATATGGCCTGTAGCAAAGGAAAGAAAATTAAGAGTCCACTGAAGTCTAACCTACGTGTGCACTTCTTAGCAGAAGGTGACGGAGGAAAACAAAAGACAGTACAAGTAGCAATATTTCTTTAAAGGTTATCTTATGTATTTGCTGGGATAAGTGGTTACGTTAAACACAAGTTCTAGAAAAGAAAGTATGCCACTTTCCTTTAGAATAGCTCAAAGATTCAGAACAGCTTACAGGCTTCATGAAGAAGAGTTAAGGATCATTACATTAAGCACTGTCTGCTCTAAGAGAACAGTTGTTCTCTGCAAAGAATGCATAAAAACACCCAAACCAAAACCAGAAACACAGAGACTGACATTTATTCCTCCATAAGATAAAGGCTCCCTCATATCTTACAGAAACAGTGGCACAGATTAATAAACCCAAACAAGGAAATTCTCCAACAGAGCTGATCTCTACCAGAGCTCCTCTTCCTAAAATACAAAGACTCCACTTTATTTTGTCAATCACTTGAATCATTATAGGCACAAACAAGTCCAGTACAAGTGAAATGACAGTACTATCTGTACACTGACACAGCAAGAAATGCCAGACCCAGTGGAACAACAAAAACCAAAAATCACTACAACCAGTTTTGAGAACTAGCACATAGCAGTTAATTCTGTGTGTAGAGAAGTGCAGGCACAGCTTAAAAACAAATCTCAAAGCTCTTTTCCAGGAGCTTCTGAAGCAGTCATTGAAATTAACTGAGAAGCCATAGTATTTTCCTGAGCCTTGGACGCTCTCCGTAATTATTTCCTTTCACAAGCTTACTTTTATAAGTTAAAGTGGTTTCAATTAATGTTGCATTCATTAATATCAGAAAAGCAATTTATGCAGAAAGAAGTTGTTTGCTAATTACCAGAGAAGCTGCCAATCATAAATGATAACCCTATCAAAATTATTTATTAAAATACTACATTTACTTGAAGTAACACTAGCAATTTTTTTCCAAAAGATCCAGTTTTTAGCATACACTTATTTCTATGCATCACTAAAAATAAATATGAAGAGGTCTTTGTTTGTTGTGCTGTTTTGGTTTCTGTTTGTTGGTTTGGGGGTTTTTTGAATAAAGTAGCATGTGTTGGGGTTTACATTAAAAACCCAAGCTCTTTTTTCCATGTTTTAGGTCAAATAAATTCACTCATATTACTTTAGATTCAAAAATCATTAATTAAGAACAAACTCCACTCCAGTATGTCCACTTCCAAACTCATATACACTAGCTGAATATTATAACAGTGTTTTGCATTATATGAAACATGGAAAGGCCACCACTTCTTAATAGAGTGAGATGGCCCATGGTAAGCCTTGATCCCTCAAGTGCCAGAGTGCTATGAGGAATGACCATTGCACTAACCTACTAAACTTCCACCTAACACCAGTAGAACAATCTTCTAGCATCTACACTGCATGACATAAACCATATCCTGGGCTGCATCAAAAGGAGCGTAACCAGCAGGCTGAAGGAGGTGATCCTGCCCTTCTACTCTGCTCTCAGGAGACCACAGGGCAACAGGAATGATCAGGGGACTGGAGCATCTCCCATATGAAGACAGGCTGAGAGAGTTGGGGCTGTTCAGCCTGGGGCTGCGTGGAGACCTCATAGCAGCCTTCCAGTATCTGAAGGGACACTGCGGAGGGACTCTTCATTAGGGACTGTAGTGACAGGACAAGGGGTAACGGGTTCAAACTTAAACAGGAGAGGTCTGGATTGGATCTAAGGAAGAAATTCTTTCCTGTTAGGGTGGTGAGGCGCTGGAATGGGTTGCCCGAGGAAGCTGTGAATGCTCCATCCCTGGCAGTGTTCAAGGCCAGGTTGGACAGAGCCTTGGGTGACATGGTTTAGTGTGAGGTGTCCATGGCAGGGGGGTTGGAACTGGATGATTCCAACCCAAACCATTCTGTGATTCTATGAAAACATGTTGTCAGCTTAACGTATACACGTTGGGTCTGCATGAGGTTGGACATCTCTAGACCACAATAGAGACCATTGTTTCTGTTAGGGTGGAGCCTAAATTCCTCAGGACTCAAGCATGCTAGATATCAAATATATTTGATGACAGTTTTTAAGCCAGTGCTAGTGATGTCCTCCAGGAAATCTAAGACCTATTACATCAACATGCTGTATTTGAGTTAATAATCTGAAGCCATTCCCACACTGATTGAACCAAAAGCTGTTTCAAATGCTTTTCTTTGTACAAACAAGTATTAGGAAGAACTGACTTTGCAGCTGATTTCCATCCCCTTCTAAGCTGGTACTGAGATGGGCCTGAGGGAAGACAGGCACATGTGAGCTCTTGTACATACACCAGTGCTGAGGACAAGTGAACAAAAAACCAACCCAAACAAGTTAGCACGAGGACTCCTGGACAGACATCTGCCTCTTAATCACCAGTCTGTTTTCACTTCCCCTCCTGCAGCTCCTGCCCAAGATGCTTCCACTTTCACAGCTCCAAGCTTTGACTTCCCCAAATCAACCCTGCTAACTTCTCTTCACCAGCTGTATATGCAATAACCTGCTGTGAGGCACACAAACACTTGAAGAGGAGAGCTGGAAACAAGGACATTAGTTGGGGATTAACTGAGGAAAGGGTTATAGAAGGTGAGCACACCTGCTCACCTTAGGCTGCAAAGGGCAATAGCAGCCCAGGACATCAGCAATACAGAAAGCACCTTCATGGAGAACAAAGCAGAGCACTTGCATTCTCAGTCTGGCAGTGGCAGCTGGAGAGAATGGATGCTACTTCTCCCTGTGAAAAGGAAGAAGTAACACACACCTCCAGTCCACTGCCCAGTACTTTGAGACACCTAATAGAGAGGCTGTGGCTAAGCCATAGACAGCAGGTGATGTTCCCAATTCATTTATCATCACACATTCACAGGCTTAAAGACACTGACAATGGCCAAAAGCAGAGAGTTCTCCTGTACCCCTTCTCCACAAATCCTCCTTCTATCACCTCCAAGGTCTCATCTCCCAAATGCTTTCCCTTGACAGTTCCAAGTTCCAAATCCCAGACACCTGCTCTCTGGCTTCACCTTACCAAGCTGAGGTTATTCCACCACTTTTTAATTCTAGTCTGTTACCACATTGTATCTCCACACTTCGTGTGGCATAAAACAAGCCATGGATGTAGCTAATGGGGAGGTTCCAATGGAGGACAAACACTTGAACTTGAATCATGGTGGACTTCATAATCTCCTTTTATTTAATAAACACATCACCATCAGAACTGTCAAGCATATGAAATAATTGTTGAGTGCTGCCAAAAAGCAACAGGGCTTTTCTGTTCCTTATCACAAGAAAACATCTAGTTTTCAAGTAAACTGGGAGAGTTAACAAGTTGCCCATCTAAACACTGAAGAGCACAGAGTCACTGTACTGTCTGGAACACAGGATAGTGGTGACACTAATAAACATGAGGAAAGATGATCAATTTAAAAAAATAATGCCCAAGGCAAATAAGGCAAATCTAAGATTAATTTTATATCAAACTTCTAAAGGCAGCTGTTTCTACAGAAAATACGTGCTAGAACCAACAAAGTAAGCTTCCTGGACTTACTGCTGCAAATGTAGAAATAAAGTATTGTTCTCAAGAAAAAATACTCTGGTCTTGCTGAAATGTAATCCCAAACCTGCGTTACAGATACTACCAAAATCCTCCTATCAAACAGAAACCAATCAAAAATAAAAGCATTTCAGAAATACCTCAGCAGAACTGGATGGCTTTGAAGAAACTTCAGTTCACACAGAATCACCAGGTTGGAAGGGACCTCTAAGTTCATCAAGTCCAACCCATGCCCTACACCTCCACTAAACCGTGTCATCAAGTTCTATATCCAGTCTCTTTTTAAACCCATCCAGGGATGGTGACTCCACCACCTCTCTGGGCAGACTGTTCCAATATTTTATTATCCTTTCTGTGTAAAACTTCTTCCTAATATCCAACCTGGGCCTTCCTTGGCGCAGTTTGAGACTGTGTCCTCTCGTTCTGCCCATTGCTGCCTGGTGAAAGAGACCAACCCCCACCTGTCTACAACCTCCTTTCAAGAAGTTGTAGGTGTTCCCCTGCTCCATCATGGGGTTCCTCCCACAGCAGACAGCCCTCCATGGACTTTCCCAGTGTGAGTCCTTCCCACGGGCTACAGTTGTTAACGAACTGTTCCAGCGTGGGTCCCTTCCATGGGTGCAGCCCTTCAGGAACAGGCTGCTTCAGTGGGGGTCCCTCCCATGAGTGCAGCCCTTCAGGAACAGGCTGCTTCAGTGGGGGTCCCTTCCATGGGTGCAGCCCTTCAGGAACAGGCTGCTTCAGTTGGGGTCCCTTCCATGGGTGCAGCCCTTCAGGAACAGGCTGCTTCAGTGGGGGTCCCTTCACTGGGTGCAGCCCTTCAGGAACAGGCTGCTTCAGTGGGGGTCCCTTCACTGGGTGCAGCCCTTCAGGAACAGGCTGCTTCAGTGGGGGTCCCTTCTCTGGGTGCAGCCCTTCAGGAACAGGCTGCTTCAGTGGGGGTCCCTTCACTGGGTGCAGCCCTTCAGGAACAGGTTGCTTCAGTGGGGGTCCCTTCCATGGGTGCAGCCCTTCAGGAACAGGTTGCTTCAGTGGGGGTCCCTTCCATGGGTGCAGCCCTTCAGGAACAGGCTGCTTCAGTGGGGGTCCCTTCTCACTGGGTGCAGCCCTTCAGGAACAGGCTGCTTCAGTGGGGGTCCCCATGGGGTCCCCAGTACTGCAGCAAACCTGCTCCAGAGTGGGGCTCCCCTCTCCATGGGGCCACAGCTCCTGCCAGGACCCCACTCCAGCACTGTCTTCCAACAGGGTCACAACCTCCTTGGGGTATCCTCCTGCTATGGTGTGGGGTCCTCCATGTGCTGCAGGTGGAGATCTGCTTCACCATGGATATCCATGGGCTGCAGGTGGAGATCTGCTCCACCACAGACCTCCATGGGCTGCACCACAGTCTGCAGGGGAATCTTTTCTCTGGTGCCCAGAGCACCTCTTGCCCTCCTTCTGCACTGACCTGGGTGTCTGCAGGGCTGGTTCTCTCAGCTCCTTACTCCACTTTCCAGCTTCATTTAACTATGTTATCCCAGAGGAGTTACCACCATCACAAACAGGCTCAGCCTTGGCCAGAGATGGGTCTCAGAGCTGGCTGCACTGGCTCCACTGAACAAAGGTGAAGCTTCCAGCAGCTTCTCACAGAAGCCACCCCTGTAATCTCTCCACTACCAAAACCTTGACAGGCAAATCCAGTAACCCCCAAAGAAGCTGTAAGCCATGCACACCAAATACAATTTGTCAATGCAATTGAAACTAATGCAGTGATGACTTATTCATGCACTTCAGACTACTGGGCACAACAGCTTGAGAACCAAGACCACTCTCCCCAGACTACACAAAAAATTATCAATAGTTCACATATGGCACATTCACATCATGTTTAATGTGGTATAACAAAGTCAACTGTCAAACCTTTAAGCCACAAGTCTTTCTCTAGTGCCAGTCTCTGGAGAACAGCAAAATATTGATGCTGTTTCTTCTTTCAATAGCCTAACAAGGTAGGGCAAACAAATGGTCAGTTCTCAGCCTAGCTGTTATTATGCCTAACTGCTTTTGACACTGACAGCATCTCTTTTCCAAATGCCTAAGACTGAAAAGGTTAAGAGTAAACGAGACAAAACTATGCACTACATCACAGAATTTCTGGTTTTCTGCATATATTTTGAGAAATAATGTCTTAAGTTTTAGCCACAAAAATAACAAATTGCACACAACTGGGCATTATGTTGACTAGTTACAAATTGGAAACAAAATACTAACTTTTTTCTTGATGCCTTTTTAAACTCTTCCTAGCAGACATGTGTCAAGATCTGCCCAAGCCCAGGTATGCTGAGTACACAGCCAGTCAAAGAGCAAAGTAAATCTCTGGAGAGCTTGGATGCTCTAACAAGCCTCTCTTTAGATTATATCAAGAAAAGCTGTCATTTGATATCTTAAGCCAGATATTGCTACAACAAAACTTGCAGTGGCACATTGCTGGCACATAGCAGTCTACTACTTGGTGACAGTCTGTACACCATTGTGAACAAAACAATCTCCATTTGACATTAAAAAGCAGCTGACAGCATGTGATTTACACAGAAGACTAACAGAAAATGGTCCAAAGAAGTAATGTTTTCATAACTGATCTTTATAGAATCATAGGATAGTTTGGGTTGGAAAGGACCTTAAGATCATCCAGTTCCAACCCCCCTGCCATAAGCAGGGACACCTCACACTAAACCATGCCACCCAAGGCTTCATCCAACCTGGCCTTGAACGCTGCCAGGGATGGAGCACTCACAGCTTCCTCGGGCAACCCATTCCAGTGCCTCACCACCCTAACAGGAAAGAATTTCTTCCTTAGATCCAATCTAAACCTCCCCTGTTTCAGTTTGAACCCGTCACCCCTTGCCCTGCCACTACAGTTCCTAACAAAGAGTCCCTCCCCAGCATCCCTATAGGCCCCCTTCAGATACTGGAAGGCTGCTCTGAGGTCTCCACGCAGCCTTCTCTTCCCCAGGCTAATTTTGCTAGTTGGGAAGCAGAAACTATAAACAGGACACCACTGGAAGTCTTCCCCTGATGACATCAAGCCAAACTTTCTTTTCCACCCACCTCTGAACACTCACCGGTACCAGCTTCACAATGAAAATGGTTTCCACGTTCACTGTTTCATTTCATTATTTCATATCCTGAAAGCAGAATACGAGGCACAAATTGGTAGAAGTTGGACTGCTGCATTTCTGTATCAGGGACCTTATGAGGGTGGTTTTGGGGAGATTTCTTTGGTGGTGCTTTTTTGTACGAGTTCTTTTTTAAGAGAAAGATTTATCCTCTTGTGTTGGGTTGCTTTTGCAAAGCAGAGGAAGAAAAGAAAGATGAGTGAAGGAATGCTGCCTCTAAAGCACATCTTTGGTACCCAACAGATGAAAAACCAGAAAAGGACATAAATATTTACTGTAGAAAGCTTAAGAGTGGGAGCTCAAGTGTTCCACTTCTGTTAAATAAATTATCAAACCAGTAAGCTATTCTTAAAGAATTTTTAATGTTTCTACTGAAGCCTTTATAGCATGATAACACAGAGGAAGCTCAGCTTCTTAACAGATTACACCATCTCACCTTTCACTGGGAGCCTCATAACAACCTTCTACAATGTCAAGAGGAAACCTTAGGACCTGCAGACACTATAGGGGCAATCCAGCAAAATTCTGAACCCCATACCTACATGGACCTCATGCAGGCCTCATGCACATCTCTGTGGAGTCTGCACAACCACATCCTGATGCCAGATCCCATCACTCTAATACAACAGATAGTTTTTCAAACACTCGAACATGTAAACATTCAACCCTCTTAACAGACTGTGCCTCACAGGCCAAAGTTCCCACTTCAGCACTGCCAAGTCACTAATCTGTCTAACAAGCAATAGAGCCAACTAACAACATCGCACTTGTCCAGCCAATGTTGCAAGTATGTGCATAGCTGACTATATTTAGATCAACCCAATAGCCAGTGCCTGCTCAGCCTACCTTCTTTTCCTGGCCAAACAACCAGCAGAAGACAGTCCAAGTAGCCAAGACACGGTTTGAAAGGTGCCATTTCTGACACATGTTGCAGAACACAATAGAAACAATCACCAAAACAAAAGTGTGCATTCTTCAACCATCTGCACAGCTTCTGCAGTACCTCCCTATTCTATCTTATTCACTCAGGTGAGAGCAAGCCTGTGAGAACACCAAATGCACACACAGGTGGTCCAAAAACAGGTGCTAAAAGCCAAGACCCTCTTTCACTGTAAGATAATGAGCAGTTACACTAAGCAACACTTGTGTATAGGGATAGCAGTGCCAGGTACAGATACATGCTGAGCAGCATGGTACCACTGTGTATTTGCAGAGATGCAACATGGCTCCACAGAACTGATGCTATGAGCACCTACTGCAACATGGATACTTCTAAGATAAGCTGCAAGTGTGCCATCACTTCCTGCATTCAGTGTGTTTCAGCTAGGTATGGCTTACTCTAAGGCAGTCTTCAGATGCAACAGAAATAAGCAGGAGAGATGCAACTTCTTTTGTCCACATGATTAACACATTTTAAATGTACAAGATAAAAAGAATCCACTGGAATTTGTATTGATACCAGACCTAATTCCAAATTTTTCCATTTTTAATTTAGTGCTTTAATAGCCATGTGCACCCAAATCACAACATCATGGTTATATCTGTTGACAAAAATGGGACAGAACCTTTAGAAACCAATAGCAGCATTTAACACCGCAAGAAATCACAGAACAGCCAATCCTTCTTCCTTAGCTTTCATCAATCACCACAGACGTAACTCCTGAACTATCTCAGCTATGTCAGACGATACAAGAACACAGGCTCTCAGTCAGCAGCGACAGGCTGCTTTTCAGCATGCTGCTTTACAAACCAGGCACTGAGATCATACAGTTTTGACCTACTCCGTGAGCAGATCAGTAGTTGATGTGAGAATGTAACTCATTATTGGAGGATTCCCCATTCAGCACTCTAACCACATTAGGCTGTTAAGGGATTCATACTCGAAAGCATTTGCTGTTACATCTCCAAGTCAGATTTACAATCTGCATTTCCTTTTTCCCCAGTTGTCATGTTGAAAAAGACATGAGACAGAACTTAAGCTGCACGTTCTGACAGTTTAAGGAATACCGTCACACCCCACTAGCATGCCAGTGCTACCTGTACATTCCCCACTGGGGATAATCACCAAGCTTATGCAGAGCAGGAAAACTAGAGTGGCTGAGCAGAACTACACAGCTGCCATTGTGTCTCACCATGTGAAGCGTATGAGCCTGGCTGAGGAAAGTAAGTGTGGAAGTGCAGAAGCCATCTTTTCCAACAAGCCGGTGTTTAAGTAGTTAATGACAATTCAAATGACTACAAGAATCACAAAGGATGCTGAGAAGTCTACAGCATAGAACTTGCCCCCAAGATTTAATTTCTTTTATGAAACACAATATTGAGATGCCAGAAAATGAATAAAGCCTACATTTGCAAAGGGAATGGAAAAACAGAAGCAGGTGGTCAAGTAGCTAAGCTGGCAGAGCACTTGGACAGTAGCCAAATGGCCTGAATTTGGTCTTTTGTAAGGTCACCAGTGTCTCCCACAACACACACAGCTACATTACTTGAAAACTTGAATCACTTGTGATATGAAAACAGAAAGCCCTTTCAAATGCATACGTAAGATTACAGAAGCAAACTGTAGAAGAGCATTTAAAACATTTTAATACTATCCATTGTTATTCATCAATAAAAAGGCTACCACACAGACATTATATGCATTTGTCATACTTCTGTTGCACACAGTTCATGGTAATCCAGGTTCAACTCTTACCACTCTCCACAACAGCCCTTTCTGGCAGTATTTTTAGCAGTACTAGTACATAAGTATTCACACACTCATCCTGTTTTCTAAATACAAGTGCCTGACAGCAGTCCCAGAAGGTTCTGCCTATGCCTCAAAAGTCCTGCAGTGCGCAATCAACCTTAGTTCAACAAAATCACCCTCATTCATCACTTTCTACGCTTCTGAACAAATGCACGCTCTTCATTTTATTTAACAAATGATGCTTCTTGGTACGTAAGTTGCACCAAAGTTGTACTAGTCTCTACATTTCACTGAGGTGAAATGAGGTGGCACAGACAATACAGGGAATGCTAATGTATTACACAGCGAACAAAGCATTTCTTTTAAAGCCAAGCAAACATGTCATTTAATCAAGACTGGATCTGCTATTTGGAAGTTCACTTACACATGAAATTCAAACCTGATTCCCTTAGGCAACAGGACACCAACAGAATTCACTACCCTGGTGAAGCAGCATTAATTACATCTTACAGATAAGACCTGTAGCATCACATCTTTCAACATCAGCCGCTGCCTCTGTAGGTCACAAGTGACTGAGTCCAAGATGCAGCTAAATACTGTCCATTCCTAGATAATGCATGACAACCCTAGAGCCCATAAGACAGGAAAATCATTACCCCATCAGCTCTCAATTCAAGCACTCTTCTTTGGTCACAATTAAATACTGAGCCAGAACTTTTCAAGCAGCCTTCTGGAAGTGAGAAACTGTATGTGCAGGGACAGCTCATTCAGAAAGCAGCATTACTAGCACCACAGGACAAGACTTGTGATTAGTCCAAAGCTCATTAGCAGCATTCAAGAATCTCTCAGTTGTTACCTATCAAGCTAAACCCCCATCACCTACAAACTAAGATAAATGCAACTGATTACAGAAAGCTCAAATCTGAGGCCCTAGCTCAAAACCACATAATTAAGATATGAGAATTCAAGCTAAACCAAGCATTCAAAATTGTCGGCATGGTCTTGTTTCTGAAGCGTGCTTTAGCAAGATCCAGTCTGTAGCACGAGCAGCACTATGTATCCTTGCTAGACCGTAATCCCTGACAGCACATTGTCCAGAAACAGCTGCCCAGAAGATCTGCTCTCCCAACTCTTCACAAGTTGTGAGGCAAACCTTAATTACAACTTCCTGACTAGACAGGCAGCAGATGCCACAGAGGCCATCAGCACGGCATGCAGAAAGCTTCTCATGCTTTGATTTATTTCTGTGCCTTTCACTAGTCATTCCTCCACCTCGCTCTCCACTCCCCATGCCTTATTAACAGCTTTTCCTTCTGTCAGCTCACTAGCAAACCCTTCTGTGAGTCCCACTTTGTGACCTGACAAAACCACATGACCTCTCTGCCCTGCCTGTCCCTTACCTTAAGCTCTAGAATCCCTCATCCAGTATCATCCCAAAGTCTGTACTGACCACCCTCCAAGTCGAACTTCCAAGCATGTGTCCAGATGTCTCCTTTTTCAACTGAAGATGCTGCAATGTGAAAGCTCCCATATTTTCACATACACAAATAAGCCTCTCCAAAAGTTACAAGTAAAAATACATAGTTAATAAGTGGTTTTAGTTCACTTACTTGAGTTATACCAATTCACCTTTGCAAGAGTAAAAAGAAAGTAGTTTATAGGTAAAAGCAGCTCATAAGTAACCACAAAACAACTGGGAAATCTTTGTGTACCTCTCTACACAACTGTACAGATCAATTTCTTCTTCATCTTATCAGAAAAATAAACTAATTTAGGCTGAAACTAATGCTGTACAGAAAGTACCAAAAGGATGGTGTTGCCTGGGAGAAGCACATGGGTAATTTACGTAGGGGGAAGGGTACAAGTTCTGATTCCAAGTCATTATTGTAGGAGACGTTAGGAGAGCCAAGTGCCAGGAGAGCCTGCCAAGCGCTATTCACCCACATGTGCACAAGAGTATAATGCTGACTTGAAGAGAGCTTGGTATGAGATTACAAAGCAAATTAGATGAAATACTGCTCCACCTCTAAGCTTGGAGAATCTGAGGTATTTAAATCAGGTATGCCATAGTGTTTATGCACTGCAACATTTCACACTACTAGTGGCAGTGTTTCAGTGTGAAATCTGAAGCTGTAGCATTCCTCTCACCTCCCTGCAGCCTGCATGACATACCACAGGCTGCAGGAATGCCTTCACACATTAAGTCAACATCCATACAGAACACAAATCTCTTTTTAGCTAGTATGCAATAACTAATACTGGGAAAAAGTCAAAGAACTCTACAGCTGAACTACATACTGATGCATTTCTGGAGCTCAAGTCCTCTGCAGAGGCAGAAAAGCAAGCACAAGATGCAATTACCCAGTATCCAACCTTTAAAACTGAGAAAGAACAAAAGCCAGACCTGCCCAATCAGCCTTCGTATTAAATATAGATCTGAAGACACCAAGCTATTCTCTTCCAAACCACTTATACATTTTATCATTAAATTGTTTTGGCATCCACTATACAACACCCACAAAACACTTCCCTTGGCAAATCAAAAGTGTAGATTTGTAAAAAAAAAACAAACCACAAAAAAAAACCAAACCAAACCAAACACCCCACCTAAAACCATGTAGCATGTACACAGAAGTGAAGGCTAACGCTTATCTAGCTCTGCAAAAAGCAACGCTAATACCAATGCCTGATAACAAAGTTCTGCCCCCTTCAGTTGTAAAGGGGCTTCAAGGATTCCAGACTTAAAGGGGGGGAAAAGGTAAATATTGACATTTTTCTGACAAGATCCACATTGTAAGATCATGCTATGGAACTCTTCATAAACAGAATCCTGGATCTGAGCCAGCCCAATGATTACCAGACATACAACAGCTCTTTTTTCTCTCTTTCACCTCCCAGTTCATTGTGCTAGGGCTGAACAGCAGGGACACACAAAATAAAACACTTGTGTGAAAACTGGTTGAAAACACGCTCTAATTGAAGTGTGTCATGAGCCAACTTGAAGAAACCTGGAAAAAACACATACACAGGTTACACACTGCATTCCAGGTCCTATCCTCATACATCTCTGTACATCGCTCTGTACACCCACCACACACTCTTGGGGGGTGTGTTGTAAAAACCAAGAAATGCTTCGAACACAGAAGTCAGTTCACAACTACTCTAATGAAAAAGGGTGAAGACAAAGAAAATGCCTTCCATATGATGAGTATTATGTATGTGATCCCCTAGCTTTACGGCTACCACACCAGAGAAGTTGTAAGGATGTTGTTTCACATTTAACAGAC
This sequence comes from Agapornis roseicollis, assembly GCA_002631895.1. Classification (NCBI taxonomy): domain Eukaryota; kingdom Metazoa; phylum Chordata; class Aves; order Psittaciformes; family Psittacidae; genus Agapornis; species Agapornis roseicollis. The sequence goes on along the minus strand of NDXB01019759.1, from coordinate 45,623 downwards.
ATTGAAAAGTCTGGTATCTCTGTAGATCACAGACAAATCAAACAAATCCTCCTGTGCTGAGGATGCTTGTTACATGTTTTGGAACAAGACAAATATTGCATAATTAACAGAAGACTGCTTTTTCTAAGCTTGAATCCCAGTTTCTGGGCCTAATAAAGTGACAAACAGAAGTACAGACAGAGAACCTGGGGGATAGGGACAAGAGCCAGAAGCAGGGAACGCATTAGTGGCAGTGCAGGATGCCCAGGCACCCCACAGAATTTCCAGGAAGGCTATCACAGAGACACCCACAGCAAAAGAGAAAATGGGACAGACAGTTGGAAGGAACAAATGCCAATGTCCCCAGAATCGTCCTGGCTGAAAAGGCAATGGAAATGCTCAGGAGCCATCATTTCATGAGAAGTAGCAGTTCCCATTATTGAGAACTTCAACAGCCTCAAATCAACTTGGTTATTAAACACAACCATTATAAAATATGTATTTTGATTATATCAGGCAGAACTTTTTCTTTCCCATATTACTACATTGAAAGGACTCCCATTGACCTGTTTAAGTTCTGGATGCAGCAGTGAAATGCAAGCCTCAAAAGGATGTTAGAAGCATTACATCTATGCTCACTTTGTTACTTACATCCCACTGAACTCCTGCTGTACATTTACCAGTTCTCAGTTCTGTCATTGTTCTGTCTTTTCCAAGTTTTGCTTCATGGCAAAATTAGACAAGTTCTGCTTCCATGAAACTCAAACTGCACCTTTATTTTTAGTTTCTAATCTTGTGACACACTACTTCAGCAGCCTCCTGAGAGCTGACAAGAATTAATGCCAACTTAAGGTCCAAAATACAAGCTTGGACAGTTCCACTTGTTGCAGACTGAGATAAAGTTTGAGATACCAAGGACAAGCAATTGCTTACTGAGCAGCCTCTAGCATGGGAAAGAACATACTTGCCATGCTAATCTAAGCAAATTAAGACTGTATCAGAGCAGCACTAGCAAGCAGGGAGTAACCCAAAATTTGTAAAAGACTTCCTAGAGCTAACAGTGGGCACACTCATGAATCCAGACCAAAGAGAGCTAGATGAGAAGATACACATTAAACCACCTACTTCAGATCATTATTTATTGCTGCTCCATGAGGACAGCTATATTATCTTGACAGGCCAACTACATTTCTCTGTCTGCTACACCTCATCTCATGTGGTGTTTGAGCAAGGCAGCTTCATCTGCACCAGGGCTAGCAACTGCACAACACCAAGCCCCTCACCAGCCAGGGTAGCCAGTGCCTTCAGACACATTCAGTGCAGCCAGGTGCTGCTCAAAGCAGAGAATCCCTCCCCACTGCTATGCAGCACCAGAAAAGCACAATGAAGCCCCAGTATGCTGCAGTGCACGTTGAGCAAGGCACATGGAGAGTGCTAGGGTCCCGCGCCTTCTGTGCTCCCAGCTGCCCTCTCCCTCGCCTCCCGCACACAAGCTTTGGCAGACAACCAAAGCCCAGCTAGAGGTGCTGATCCAGTAGAAATCCCTCCCTGCCAAAAAGAAGCGATTAGTTTCCAGCCAGATCAGCTCAACTGAGCATCACAGAAGCTGTTGCAAGCAAGCAGGGGGAAGCACAAGGCCAGGGCTGGGTGAGCATCAGAGCTGGCCTGGCCGCAGCCATGTTGGTCCCCAGACAATTGCAATCGCCCTGCCAAAGTTTACACACACACACACACACACACACACTGAAGAGACAATATACTATTTTGAGTTTCCTGAATTACTTTAACATATGGTACTGTAGCTGTGCGTGTTTCTATCCTACACAAACCCCATATTTTTACATAAAACCTGCTATTTGTAGCCTGCAGAGTGCTTTTGAGGTTTTGCATAAGGTATGTAAAAACATAAATGGCACTTTTAGATGTCATTAAAAAAAAAAAAAAACAAAGTTATGACAGTTCTGCAAACAATAAATCCACTTTATAGATTAACCAAAGGATTCTAAATTGTTAGCTTAAAAGAGTCCATTCAGCTAAGTAAGTTTATTCTAGACCTCTGCTTCTTCTAAAAGGGAACATCGCCCCTCAGTCCAGTCCCTTTGTTCTTGGCCATTATTTTGCTGAGGAACCCACAAAGAGAAGCAAAGCACACTGGTAAAGACCACAGATCTGTCAGCTGCACAACCGCATCTACTCCTCAATTATGATGCCGTTAACTCTCAAAGAGAGCTCAAAACAATATTTATAACTCCAAGCAGATCCTTGTAAGATCATAACAGGAACTTATTTGATTTCTCTACTGTTCCAGTTGTACTTTTCCTGTTCACTGGGTTGCATTTTTATGATTGGAAAAAAAAAGAGAACCACGTAATTCATGCGTGTTTAATGTAACAACTAACCTCTGTGATTTATCTCTGTCATCTTTAAACTGGTGTTATTTAATGTACCTATGAAATACACATTTTTACAGGCACTGCTATTCAAAACTCAGCCTATTCAGTAGAACTCAGTCCTTGCAGAAGTCAAAGAAACACCTTCCTTTGCCTGCAAATACATTAAAACCCAACAATTTTCAGTCTTAAAGGCTTCCCAGGCAATTACATAGATGTAAACAAGCATGACCATACTCAAACTTGAAGACACAAAAGCAGTGGCTGTGCTCTATTGCTGAACAAAAGACAGGTAGCAGCAGCAAGGCTGACACAGCTCATCTCTCACACTGCCAGGAAGCCAAGGCTTTTCATCAAGAGAACAAGGTCTAAACACTTCTTCCTGAAGTTTATTATAAATGTACTCAGGTTGAGATAAAGCTACTGTTTATATCAAAAAAATAAAATGAAACCTAAACCAATAATGTTTTCCAGACGCAACCAGTGACAGCTTAAACAAACAATATAACTATGCAGGTCACTACTATAGAATAAATGATTTCCATATAACCTTGTCTCTGAAGTTGGAGTCCATTACTTCAGATTCCTCTGAATGTTGTTTACCATGCTACATCTCCAAATACCATATTCATAAAACCATAGAATGGTTTCAGCTGGAAAGGACCTTAAGATCATCCAGTTCCAACCACCCTGCTATGGGCAGAGACACCTCACACTAGATCCTGTCTCCCAAGGCTCTGTCCAACCTGGCCTTGAACACTGCCAGGGATGGTGCATTCACAGCCTCCCTGGGGAACCTGTCCTAGTGGCTCATCACCCTAACAACTAAAGAACTTCTTCCTCATATCTAATCTAAACTTCCCCTGTGTAAGTTTGAACCTGTTTCCCCTTATTCAAAGAAGATTAAATTCCAAAACCAATAGTTGCCTCAAATGCAAGAGTACACATTTTCCTGGGAAAATATATATTATTCTGATATTTTACTTATTTTCAGCATCTTGTACTATGCCCTTTTCAATGAATTGGTGGAAAGAAACTGGTCAAAGCCTGGGTAATTACAAAAATCCTAACTTGTACGCAGAAAACACAACAGACAAGTCTTGTCCTCCAAACTGATTGGCAAAAACAAAAAGGCAGCAAATATTTGAAGTTACTGGATTTAGCTTTCTAGTTAGGTAAGCACTGGAGAACCTGTAGCTTTAGATGCTTACTACTATCACTGATACATTTTCCTAAGACAAATATAATGGCAAAACATGCGCAGGCAGATCTCCCTACCCTTACTTTACCTGCTTAACCTGGCAAGCAGTAAGTATAAGCCCATTTGTTCAACACAGCTGAACACTCAGAACTACATCTGGCCCAGTGAGAAGAATTTTAGCTTTAAGGTCTTGTTATTCCAAGTGGAAGAAAGGATATTGTGAAATAATGATTTTGGCTTGAGTTATAGTTAGCTGATCTTTCTGATATGGGTGGGTAGAGGAAGAGAAGTGTAGCTCCAGTAATGACCTCTGTACAAAACTGACACGTGCTCTCTTACACTGAGACAGAAGTACAGGGATCTTCTGTTTTCCACCTTAGGATTTCCTCTTTTTTGTCTTAAGTTTTAAAGACCAAAAAAAGGAAGGAAGCTGGGGGCAGGAAGGGGGGGAGGTAGAGGAATAGGGAAGAGACAGATAAGTCAAGAATGTTTAAGAAGTTTCCACTATTAACCATGAATAGCACAGCAGCTCTGCCAGCTGTTGTCCACTAAATTGTTTCAAAATTACATGCTCAGATTTCTTCTTTCTTTATCATAGCAAGATGGGAGACAATGTGAACACCAGAAGGAGCAATTCTGAATCTCATGCAAGGGTAAAACTGCAAGTCAACCTCTCTATCCTCACTGCACTAACAGACTCAGTCTAGATGTAAGGGAACTATGCAGCCTAGGAAAGAGGCATCTTCCTTCAAGGTACAAAATACTAGCCAACTTTATTCTATATAAACACTACCACAACCATAAAAGAAGTATTTACAGCCCATTTCAGAGTATGCCTCATAGTTGTTCATTTAAGTTTACCAATGTTAACTTTTCCCCCCACCAAAAATAAGATTGTCCACTTAAAATCAAATAGCCATCCTTATGCAGGGCTTTTCCTCAGAAAAATAGTATTCTGCATTTTATAAGTATCATTATCTATAAAAACATGAATGCTACTTTCATATCAGATGCCTACGACATCGACAGCTTGATGAAGAATCAAACTGTTACCCACTACCGCTTGTACAGTACAATAAATAATGGAAAAATAACTTTTGCAGCTAACTTGCATTTAACTTACATGACAAAAAGCATCAGAAGTGCTGGTTCCAACCCCTCCAGCATCTTATACATGTTTCACTCACTACACTACTCTGAAGAAAGTTAAAACAAGGCTTCATTGACTAATCATTTGCCTTTTGCACTGCAACCTGTAATTACAAACAGTTTCAGACGATGAAACATTATCCTGTTATATGTGGTCAATGACTTATGACAGTAAAAGCAAATGCTTTGTTTTAAAAATAACTGAACAGAAATCAGTAACTTCTATTACAGAAGAGTCCCTACTGTGCAGTTAGTGCTCACGTTTTATTCACGGCATACAGACTCCCATACACTCAACGCAAATTACTCACGAAAAATTGTCGGTAGACACCTTTATAGTCCAGAACTCATTTTGCATTTCTAAAGACTCAGAAATCGTAAGTTCAGTGCAAACAACAATAAAAATCAAATCAAGAAACCCCAAGCAATAGACTTGAGAGGGCACTCCATTTATTCTCTGCTGCAGAAAGAACTGAAGCAGCTCATCATTCAGCTCCCGATTGCTTAAGACCAGCCACTACCTGCTTCCAGCGCCCTGAAAGGACATACACACACTTGAAATCCAGTAACACGAACGCAAAACTGAAATCAATTGAAGTTATTCCTCAAACACCTCGTTGTGACTTCTGCCAACAACCCCATTTGGGGGTTTATTACCTCATCTACTATTTGCACTTTTCTGCACAAGCTATCAGAAAACAAAACTATGCACACTAGAGACTTGAGTACATAGACTTCACCCACTTTCAGTTGTAATAATTTCAGCTGTTGCTACTAACAAAGTGCATAAATAAGCACATGTGAATCTGGGGGGAAAAAACCAAAACCTGACTTGATTCCTTCACTGGAAAAAAAAAGCTGCAGTCAGCACCAGTTATACTTTTTTCCCCCCTTACATTATCTCTCCTTCATGAGCACTTTTGTGCCTCATCCCATAAGACTCTGGGGTTTTTTTTAATCCTGCAAAACTGATTTGGTTTTGTCCTATTTTCTTACTCAACACAACAAAAACCAGCAAGCACAATGTGTTAGATTGCAAAAGCCAAGCTTCCTTCTTCGTCCCTACAGCACAGGAGACTTTCAGAGCTGCATTGCTTGCAGCTCTCCTGTGCAGCCTTGAGCATCTGGAAGTTAGATCAGCACTATTTTCAAACTACTTCAGGTGCCCAGGAAAGCAAAGTTGACAAGTTACATCATGTACAGATTAGTTAACTGGAAGCATGCATTCTGAATAACTACAAACATGTATTATGAAGAGAAACAGGAATCAGGTATCACTTCAGTCTCTTGTCATTGTAAAAATCAAAAAAACCCCACATTTCTTGAAATGCAGAGGCAAACTAATAGCAAATCATTGTGTCATTCACATCATCATGTCTTCAGTTGTTCATCATGCATAGCTTCTCCAAACAAGCACCACTTCTGTTAGCAAGTACAGTTCCTAAATTGCACCTCATACAACAAAGCTGTGAGACAAGGTGCTTCCAAGACAATGATGAGAGAAAGGAAATTTGGGAGCCAGCCCGGCTGACAAACAGTAGAAATAGCATGGAAGAGAAGTGCCATTCACTAAGGACACAAGCAGAAATAATCAGCTGACAAATACAGGATGGGAGAATGACTGTCTAGACAACAGTATTGCGGAAAAGGATCTGAAGGATTGATTAGCAGTTCCCGACTGAACATGAGTCAATGTGCTGCTACTGCAAAAGGAACAAACATCACACAAGGAACGACAAGCAGACATTGCCTTAAGCACACACTAAAAGATTCTCCTGCTTTACATGACAAAGCTTTCCTGTCCAGTTTTGAACATAGATTAATTGGTCAAAGATAAGAACAGAGTGACCAGCAGGTCAAAAGAGGTGATCCTGCCCCTCTACTCTCCTCTCAGTAGACCTCACCTGGAGCATTGTGTGCAGTTCTGGTGTCCTCAACATAAAAAGGACATGGAGCTGTTGGAACAAGTCCAGAGGAGGCCAATGATCAGGGNCTCTCCTCTCAGTAGACCTCACCTGGAGCATTGTGTGCAGTTCTGGTGTCCTCAACATAAAAAGGACATGGAGCTGTTGGAACAAGTCCAGAGGAGGCCACAAGGATGATCAGGGGACTGGAGCATCTCCCATAGGAAGACAGGCTGGGAAAGTTGGGGCTGTTGAGCCTGGGGAAGAGAAGGCTGCGTGGAGACCTATAGGCCTATAGGGATGCTGGGGAGGGACTCTTCATTAGGGACTGTAGTGACAGGACAAGGCGTAACGGGTTCAAACTTAAACAGGAGAGGTTTAGATTGGATCTAAGGAAGAAATTCTTTCCTGTTAGGGTGGTGAAGCACTGGAATGGGTTGCCAAGGGGAGCTGTGAAGGCTCCATCCCTGGCAGTGTTCAAGGCCAGGTTGGACAAAGCTTTGGGTGACATGGTTTAGCGTGGCATGTCTCTGCTTATGGCAGGGGGGTTGGAACTGGATGATCTTAAGGCCCTTTCCAACCCTAACTATTCTATGATTCTATCTACAAGGAAAGGACAAAATAACCACAGCTCTTTCATACAAGGAAAAGGAGACAGTCATGGCAAGTTTTCATAAGCACATAATAATATATTCAAGAGGAAAACTACTCCAGTGCTAAGCACTTCCTAGTAGTAAGGTTGCTAAGCACTGACTACAGAAGTTGCAGATGCTTTATTAACAGCATTTTAAAGAAAATGCTCACAAACATCCTTCAGAAGCAGAGAAGGTTGGCTTGGCTTTGAAAAAGTTAACACAGATTAAATTCCTCAAAACTTTCTAAACATATTTTAGCTATGTTTGTATTGATCATCTCCCAAAACAAAATCAATCCTTTTTATGACATAATGTTTGAGACCTTTTCAACAAATTAAACACATGTAACTATTGAATAGAAAGGGACAACTCCTTCCAGGTTAGTTAGGCTCTCGAATCACTGGGAAGGAGACAGTGGTCACCTCAAAGCCATTGTGTCAGCTTCTCACAAGAGGACACATAGCAAGAAAACAAGGAAAGGCAAAGCAAAAAAAAATTCCTTGGTGATGTATTGCCACATGGAGAAAAAATAAAAACCCACCACAGTAACAAAGGAAACTTCAGACTGAAAGTGAAGCAAAGCCTTCATATTTCAACCCTCATGTGCAGAACCACAAAGACAGGCTCGAAAGGACTTTGAAGGATTACCTAGTTTGTTCCCCCGTACCTCCACAGAATCAAATACAAATCCAGTAGGAAAGCAAACAGAACACCAAAAAACCACCCACACGCAGCCATCAAAGTCTCTCAAAACTAAAGAAATGAAGCAGCACATCTCTCAGGGGTGCAGACTCTGCTGAAAGTGCCTTGTCTCAGCTGCTGAATACATTCAAGTGTCACGAACGATCCAAGCAGTCAAAGTGCTCTCCTCAGGATTTTCTCTGATCCTGAGACTCAAATTATGGAGAACTTTATGGACCAAAACTTCCATGGTGAATTGCACTCAGAAATGAAGTGGAAACTCTGGAACCCCGAACCAGGCTGAAAATGTGAAACCCTATTTTATTCTGAAGTTTCCTTTCTGTGGTGCCAGTTAGGGAAGCAAAGAGATGAGTCAAAGACAGCCACTCTTGCAGCAGTGCAAAAAGCTGCTGATCTCTCTGTGGTAGGAGTAAAAGAACCAATTATAGCTTCCTTGACAGAGAAGTCAGTGACTCCATCACATGCTCCGTGAACTCCCAGAAGCAATCACAGATTATATTAGCCCATCCTAGATAACATAAGGAGTGAAGGTGAGGATGTGGTCTCACTGCTGAAAGGGAGAATGCTTTTTCTTTTGTTACTTAACATCGTTCCATCATCTTTCAACTAAACCTGACACAGCTAGTAGCTACACAAGTCCAACACTGAGAATGGTGGCAAAAGCCCTCAATCAGTGAAAGAGGAACAGTACCAGTGTCATCAGTATACAGCTAACTGAAACATCAGCCTTAACAAATATTTCCCAGGATCTCCAGATATGTAGCGAATAGGAAAGTTGAGATCTCTGAAGGACACTATGTAAAAAAGTGTTAATGAGCCAACCAACCAGAAGATGCCAGACATTCCAAACATCACATCCATACTAAAGACTGGTTTTGGGAGGCACCTGCTAGAAAAAAAAAGGAAAAACCCACAACTTTTTTTAGTCCGATTTTAAGGCAATTTCACCACTTCACCAACACTTATTTATGTTAAGACTAGTCTTATGACCAAAATGACTTAAAAACCTCAGCCTTCTTATTCTGCTCTCCAATAGCATATAGTCAATGTTTGGGGATGGGGATGGGGGGAGGGGGGCTGTCCAAAACCTGCGTTGAGATCATTCCAGTTTTGAAAGATACTGAGAGTCATTGCTTATATCAAAGACAATGGAAAACATAATCCTTATCTGACATCCTAAACTTATGTAAAAGCCTCCATGACAATGCATCACGTGTCAAAAATCTTCCTACAGAAAACGTGTGGGTCTTTGCTATCTGAGATAGCTAAAAACCAGGGAGTATTTCCATAAAAGGAGCATGGGCTCCCACAGCTCCAGTGAAGGGAGCACTGGTACCCTGCCAACCTCACCCTCAGTGCCCCATGGTACCTCACAGCCCCACAGAGTTATGAGCTGTAACAATAAAACTAAGATCATCTTCCAACTGTTCTTTAGCCATATGAGCCCACAAGTTCACTATGTTTGGCCTTGCCTTACCCCTAAACAGATATTTAGGCATGTTGACAGAAGTTTTCAATATAGCTCATTATTAGTGGCTACATTAGTCCAAGACAGAAATACAAACTGAATTCCACATAGAAGTGTAAGGGAAGATTAACACAGGAGAACAGAGGAAATAAGATCGAACTCTTCATTTGGAGATGAACGCAAGAGAGGCTGATAAAGCATTTGTGCTAAACAAAAGACATTGTATAAGAAGTCTTGTGTGTTAGACAGAGATGCTGTTGAGCTACACCAACCAAGCACATTTACAGCAAAGTTAACTTGCAGTCAAAATAGAGATTGCAGAAGGAAGGTAAAGATGTCTCAGCTATCTTTCAACAGGACTGCTAGCAAGACTAGGCTGGCTGCAAATCAAGAGTAGGGCATAAGCCAATTGATTTGGCTTTTGTCTATGTGCAAATCAATACTGCTCCCGTGATCAGCAAACTCACCCTCATCTTTTCCCTCCTGTAAACTTCAGCTTACAGCACAAAGCCATGTGCTGTAGGAGATGGCCACACTTCACACACCCCCTTGGAAGCCGGATTTATGGCTTCACCACACTGAAAATACCAAGCGCTATTTAAACTTGGCTGAGTTAAACTGGTATATTTCACTGTACAGAACAAATTCAGGATCTGGAATACCATTCTGCTTATAAATTAGATGATGCTTTCAGCAACGGGTTTTAATTATTCTTCTTAATCTTTCCATCCTAATCCAAAAAAATAAAAAAGAAAGAAAGAAAAAAGCCTTCCTGAGAAACACCAAGAAGCCTTTTTGCTCAGCAGAAGAACCACCTACATTCCAGAACATGTTAACTTCATTCTTACAGATTCAGGTAAACCAAAGAAATCAGATGATACAGCAGTATGCAGACCTGGTGAGACAATGAGAAAAACTAACCCTGTGTATACAGGTTATCTAACAGAACTTGTACCTTAACCCCAAACAGCAGCTAGGAGATTTTTACATAGTCCTGTGATTTACTTATTTATTACAGTTACAAGCTTGCAGTTTGCACCAACCTCAGAAAGCTACACTTACCTATTTGCTACCTGCAGAGCATCCACAGATACGCAATCTTAAATGACTCATCTGAACAAAGGGTTTGGCTATTGTTCTAAACAATAGTGTTCTGTTAGGTTCTGAATTCACACAGCAAAGCACACAGCATTTATGTAAGCCAATTCCATTTGAAGTTTACCATCATAAGATACTATTAACAGCAAAAAGAAATATCTTACCTTTCCTACCCCTACATCAGCATACTTTGTGCTAAACACTCCATATAACTGATCACTTTGTGCAATTCCATCACTAGTTTGACACAACAGCTAAAGGTGTGATTCAAAACATATGGTATTTCGAAGTGAAATACAGAGGCTTAATCCTCTGCTCTGGAAATAGATGTATCATAACCCAGACTAAGCAAACTTCATCAGAACCAGAAATACTCTGATGTATATTTCACCTTTAGCATCCTGAGGGATAATACACAACTGACAAAACCTATAGCCTTAGAAATAAGAACAGATGACTGCAGTACAAAGGGTATCCCATATAAGCATAATAACGTTCTTCATTACAGCAGGATGCATATCTACTAGGAAGTGAATTGGCAGTAGGTCTGTCTAGTCGTAAATGAACTCAGAGTAAAGCAACCTGCTCAGCAAAAAACAATTACAGATCATCACTGGCTAGCAGGCAGAAGTTTAAAAATCTGAAGAGAAGCTTGTTATTCACATTAACCACTCCTCAAAGTGGGAATCAGTCAGGCTGTGCAAGTGAGCAACAACCACCTGGTTACCAGCAACCCTTCAGTGCAGCCAGGTGGCTGTTGCCTGGTTATTCATCCATTTTGGCATGTCACAGTAGAAATGTGCAGCACACAGCATGTGCTGCAAAATTCAGATTGAAAATGCAGATGAGGTCTGATGTTGATGCAAGCCCTGCGCTCTTTATACAAAGGAAACATATGCTTGGTACAACTAATCAGGATTCTCAAAGGGGTTTTATAATGTACCTATTTTACCAGGGTAGATACATACATCAGTATCAAAAAAGAAAACTCTTTGGAAATATAATAACCCCATCATTAACAACAAAATACATAAGCAGGTCTGCGGTACTAAATGCAAATTAGATCCGTGAAATTCATTCTACATGAATTTAAAAATACTATACAGCAATATACAACTCTTTCTCCTGCTTCCCCTATCACTGCTCTAGAGCATAATAGCTGATACAATAATTGGGTGTGAAGATTTTGCAGACAGGTCTCATGCAGGTGAACGAGAATACAGCATAAAGCACAGTCCTAGGGAAAAATTAGATTACTTTAGGTCAGTATTTCAACGTTTAGCAATGGTCACATAACAATGCTGTACCCCACGGGTACAGAGGGCCCAAATTAAACAGTGGTTTTATTGTTACTAACTTGAATAGCCTTTTAGAAGCCAAATCACAGAAAACCATGGTATGAATTTAAATAAGAATAAGCATCTTTTTGTGACTATATTATATTTACACAAATAAAGAGGATCTTTGTAATGCGCTGCATTTTCTGGTTGAGCCAAAGCTCACTATCGAGAAATCGCAACTGTATCTCTTTAGCAGGCATGAGATTTCAGTGACAACAGCCTTGGTAAGTGAGTAAAGCTGGACAGCGATCCATGTGCAAGTAACCGAGAGGATTTAATGAACATAGAATATCTTACTTAAGGAGTAGCACTTAATTGTTTAGTGACGAGGGGGTAGTCATTAAAATAAGGGGAAGAGCGTTCGGCTGCTTGTTTTCGGTATTAGAAAAAATTGGTTCGTAGCGACTTTTAGCTCATAAATTAGGCAGAAAAATGCTTCAATTGTGAAGCAGCATACCATGCTCAATAATAAATTATAGTAACAAAAAAAAAAGAAACAACTAATAGACTGATAGGTGGGCTGCGGCGTGAAATATGTGGCTGTAACTATCCAAGCATGCCATTCCAGGGAGTCTCAGAGTGCTTTTTGAGCCTCTGCCCACCCTAGTAAAGAAAGGCGGGTGGCAGGACTAATCAATACCTCGTCACCCAGCTGTGACCTGGCAAATAAAGAAATCAGAAAAATAAATCCCACTGATGAGCTGCGTAATTTAACGTTCAGGGGACAGCAACACCTGGGCTCAACTCCAAATGGGACGGAGCGGCACTGCTCCAACGGGGCTGGCTCCGGCGCTGACACACGCACACACCAACACACACACACACCCCAACACAAAGGAGGGCTCCGGCTCCTCCGCGACAGGCACCACGCCGCGTTCAAATGCGACGTCAACACAGAGAAAGCCGCTTACTACGCTAGTAGGTCTGTGTAACAGTTCAGCTGCGTTTGTGTTAGAGAGGGCTATTGTCCGGGACGAGGCACCGCCGCTCACCGAGCGCTGCCGATTTCCATCGGCGATGTCAAAACAGATAATAAATAAAAATCACAGTGCCTCTCTCCGACCACTCCGTAAGTCAAAGCTCGGAGCTTCACAGCTCCGCAGAGTTCAATAGGCAAGGAAGAGCGTCTCCCACAAGCGACACTTTGTCCTGTTTCCACTGAAGCTACGACAAACCCCCTACACGCGAACAATGCCTGCGGCCCCGCTCCCGCTTCACCCCCGGCTGCCGCTGCCACCGACGGTGACCGGTTCCCCGCCGAGTCTCCGCTGGCAACAACATCTGCCAAGGCTGCTTTGTTCCCCGAGTAACACCAGCCTTTCCACCCAGCGCCAGCGGGGAGAAGCTGACCACCCGCCTCAGAGCTGGGGCATTGGGACCGGCCCCATCCGCAGGCAACGGCCGCTCTTTGTGGCCCTGCTGGGCAAAGGGCCGCTCCTCGGCCGCCCCGCCGGGACTTCCGACGCCGCTGGCACGGGCGGGACGCTGCCTCCGCTCCGCCGCGGGATGCGCTCCCTGCCGGCACCGCCATCCCCCCGCGCTGCCCCGCTCGCTGCCCGCACTCACCCACGCCGTACTTCTCGTGCTCCGTGGGTATCCACATGCTCGCGGCAGCCTCTCACCCGCCCGGCGGCTGCCCCTGCGCTGGGAGCGGCGGTGCCGGGAGCGCGCCCGCTGCGCTTTAGCCGCAGCTGCCCGGCCCCGGCGGCGAAAGCATCGCTCACCCGGCGGGCTGGCGCACTAACTAGCCCAGGCGCGCTCAACGCCAGCCACTTATAAGCCCGGTCCCGCTGCACGCTGGGGAACGTAGTGCCTCGGCGCGGCCGCACCCCTCGTCGCCCGCGGCCGGGGAGAGACTACGAGCCCCGGCTGGCCCCGCGCTGCCCGCCGGGCGGATCAGGGCGGAGCTCTGCTCGCCGAGCCCGTCCCACGGCGGGGCGGGGGGAGCGGCGGCGGCAGCAGCAGCAGCAGCAGCAGCAGCAGCAGCAGCAGCAGCAGCAGCATGGCTGCGTCCTGTGGAGCCGGACGGGCCCTGGGGCGGGGAGGTGAGTGCGCGGCAGGGACCCCCCGCTCCCCTCCTCCCGGTGGCTCTGCGGCCCCGGCTCGGGCGGTGGGACGGGACCGACGCGGCGGGGAAGCGGGAGTGGGGAGCGGCGGACACGTGTGGTGCAGCCGGGAGCCGTCCAGGCCCGGCGTGGTGAGGTGCGGGCCCCGCCGATGACCCGTCGGAGCGGGGGGAACCGGGGGTAGCTCCGTCCCCGCCTCGTGGCGGTTACAAGGCGTTCTCGTGGTCCTGCGGGAGCTATTCCTTCTCTTAGCAAAGCCTAGCGCTGGGTGCATGAAGCTGTGGGGACAGGGGGACACTTGGACGGCAAGTCGTGCTGAAGAGGGAGGAGGTGCCGGCAGTGTGCCAGGGAAGCGGGACACTGGGTGGTAGTTCGGATGACTTTTTGACTTATACGGAAATCCGTGCCTCGGCACACACATGCACAGAGATGGAGAAAAGCAAGTGGCGTACAGTGAGGAGCGCAAGTGGACTATGGGGGTGACAGCCAGGAGTAAGTCAGGCATTGTGAGCAGCAAGAGCAGCAAGGTTTCCATCCTTGTTGAGAGGTCTGTGTGTCTGTGCCCTTCTAGAAGCAGCTTAGGGAGAGCTCACCATAGGTGGACTGCAAGAAATCCTCAATCTGAACTGAGAAACACGGGCGTTGTGAGGCAGGAGCAAGAGCTCTGGTTACAACTGTGGGAAGGTAGAGATGGAAAGAAGTGGGAAAACATGGAAATACGATGCTGCTCTGCAGGCCTCACCAGGTTTAGGTTGCCTCTAAGATGAGTACGTCTGGTTTTAAGAAAGTGTTCTACAATCAAGTCCTTACTCTGAAATGGTAACCAGAAATTTTATGGGATGACTCAGTTTGAGCTGAACATAAAAATACTTTAATGTTGTTACATTTAAGAGAGGAGGGTTTGGGTTTTTCAGTTCAGTTGGCTTTTAGCCTCTGCTGGCAAAGTATGTTGAATTTTTAAGTCACTGATAGTGTGAAGGGCACAATGGAAGGAAGTCATATGCAAAGAAGCAATTTCAAACCTAGAGTTAGAGTACATGTACTCTGTGTTTATTCTTCTAGTTGTCAGACTTCGGTAGTGAGTGATCCTTTAAGTGACCTTTATGTTGTTTCTATAGTACTATGTTGCTTCTGTTCATAAAAATAATATCGCTTTATTCTAGTAGTTAAAGCAATACATTTAGTTATGTGTTGCAGTGAGTTGACATGAGCATCTCCTACCTGAAAAAGGCAGACCTGTCTAGAGTGCTTCCACACTGGTGTAACTACACCCAGCAGCAAAGCTGTGCTGCTCAACTGTTGTAAAGGACATGCGCTTCAGTCTGTGCAAGTCTGTGTGAAACAGTATATAAGTCTGTGGAGTATGAGAGATGCTGAGTTTACCCTGAGGGTTTTCCAGGTCACTCTATCACAGACACTAGCACAAGTACTAAAAAAAGTTTGTCTCATTGGAATTCAGAGGCTTGGGCAGTTTTCCTATCAATGAGCTCAAGCACTCATTGAAAGGACTGGTGACTTTGCTCCCAGACTCACTTTGCATCTGTCATGGTTTAAGCCCAGCCAAATCAGAACCATGCAGTCTCTCTCTCATGCAATTCCTCCCTCCCCTCCTGGAGGGATGGGGAGTGGAATGGAAAGACTGTAACTCCCATGGGCTGAGATAAGAACAGCCCAGTAACTAAGGTATAACACAAATCACTACTGCTACCACCAATAATAATAAGGATAAGAAAATAACAAGGGAAGAGAACACAACTGCTCAGCACCCACTGACTGATACCCAGCCCGACCCGAACAGTGATCGCACCCTTCCGGGTAACTGACCCCAGTTTCTATACTGGGCCTGACATGCTGTGGTATGGAATACCCCTTTGGTTAGTTCGGGTCAGGTGTCCTGTCTCTGCTTCCTCCTGGCTTCCCCTTCAGCTACTGAGAAGGAGAAAAATGACTGTGACTGCTGAACCCAGGACAGCATCCTCTGACAGATCCTTTAGTCTCTAGGGTGACAGAATGAGTAAAAGTCACTACTGAAAATCAAAATAATAGGTGCCAGTCTAAACTCACTTCCACCTCAGCCTGTAGACATCCATGTACCAGGCTATCCCTGTCTCCATAAGACAAGACTGCCAACGCACTGGCTGGGAGTCTTGAAATTGTGCCACCACCTTTTAACTGCTGTCTGTCATGTTAATCGTGGCTGACTTCAGAATGTTTGTGTTAGGCACAGAGCCTTTCTTCTTCCCTTGAACAAAGACAAGAATACCCAATCGCTGACATAGCCTTTTCAGAATTATTAATTTAGAGCCCAGTGGCTTAGAGTACACAGATCTTATACCATAAATCACATTGTCTGTGGGCAAAGAAATACCTCACCCTAATATTTACCATTTCTCTGCCTCTGAGCAAAATCCTTACTCTTCCAGAGGTTTCAGTTCTACAAAATCAGTCGTTCTGGCAGCGTCTTGTACTTGCATGTGCCCCTGAGAAGGTGTGTCTCTTCTTTGGAGACTGGAGATCAGGAAATTAAATAGCGGTTTTTCCTGCCTTGCTGTTTTCTACTTATTAGAAAGAAAAAAGCAGGAAAGCCTGTGCTTTTGTATTCTAATCCAGGACTGTGCTGCCTTCTAGTTAGTTCCCTCCAGCAGCCCTCACCAAGTGGCTTTTAATAAACGTATCACTGCCCACAGTACAATTTGTTCAGTTTAATTATGCTACTTATCAGCATTTCTTACAGCGTCTGCCAGTGTGTTTTAAAATGAGGTTTCTTCTGGACGTGTGTCTTTCATAGTTTCATCTGCAGTCTGGCAGTTACGGTTGCCTACTCCAGGTCTTTGTGTGCTCAAATGCTTTTTAATACCATGCTGCTGGAGTGTACCATGCCAGAGCACAGCATGTTATTCTTGTGCCTTCCACATCTCTCTCATGTCCCATTTTTAAGGGAATTCAGTTTACTGTGGAAAACTAAAGTTTGACTGGTCTTGCATAAGTCTACCTTTTTTCATTGCTACCTAGAGGACGTTTTAGTGAAAGTTGTTTTGTTCCTGATACTATAAGCATCACATCCTTAGCCCAGCTCTTAAGTTCTCTCTGTTGAGGGTGTTGTGAGAGCTGCTCAACTCAATGGACTCTGGGTTCTAGGGGTTCCTCTTTCCTGGTTATTGAAAGTCAGTCCCATGTCCTCTCAGACCTGAGAGGTTTCTCTGTCCAAGTCAAGGGATGTAATCCTCTTCAGATGCACAAGCATGTTCCCAGGTCGCTTGAATACCAGCATGGGCTCTAAGTGTGTTTAACAGCCATGCCTGAACCTTGGGACCCCTATCCAGCCACTGGGTCAGACTCTTGAGTCTTTCCAGGTGAGGATCTCCTACCCGCTGACTGTTCCAACTTGATGTTTGCTACCTGATGCATAACCAAATCTGGTATTTCCAGTGCTCTCACCTGAGCCATCTCAGCCTCACATGGTATCAGTGATACTTCAGTCCTGTGTGTCTGGCAAGATTTCACTCCCCCAGAGCACCCAACACCATACCCCCCCAAGCCTTTTTGAAGCCCAGCTACCTCTTACATATTGCTCCTCCCAAATACCTGAAACCCAGCCCTTCCTCGTTGTGCCCTTGGCAAGGTTTTTGAGCTTCTCACTCTGTTAAGTTCAGCTGTTTCTCATGTCATGCCCAGTAGCTCCTCATTTTAGCTAAATCTGAGACCAGGGCCCAGTCATTGTCCTGTGTATCTTAGCACCCTTTCTGCCCTGTTTGGTTTTGGCTGCCAGAAGTTGGGCTTGCTGTCTCATCACTGTGCCCTCTGCAGCTCCAGCCTCTGCCAGCCTGAGGATTTGGTGGGCATTTTAGCTTCCATTTAACTGTCTTCATAGACTTCTTTGTGATTTTCCCCATTTGCTTATGAATCAGCAAAAAAAGGGCTTGATCTGGCTTTTCTCTTCTGTCCTTGGTGGCTCTCCAGCTTTTCACACTGTCCTCTCATGTGCTTGTAGCCTGCTTTTCATTTCTTACTCGTTGCCTCTGTTCCTTAGCTGTCATCTGCCTCTTAGAAGTCCCCTCTGATGGCAATTCCTCAGCTAGTTACTCCCAGCATTACTTCAACCCCTCCTGCCCCTGCTCTGTCTCTCACCCAGCTCAGGTATTCCTTTTGCCCTGTCCCTTTCCCTAACGAGCCACCAGCCTCTGCTCTCCACAGCTCTTCCTTTGGTCCCACCTCTCCTGTTCTGTTGCCGTGTTTCTCAAGAGCTGCTGTCCACAAACTGCTTCTGGATCCTGTTTTCACCTCTCTTCTCCATACTTACTCTGTTGGAGGGTTTGTTTTGTTTTTTTTTTTTTTCCCTTTTTAATTATTTTATTTCTTTAATGCTTTTCCACCTCTTAATACCTGTGTATCATTCCCTTCCACCATATGACTGACAGGGAAACCCTTTAACTGCTTCTTCAGTACGGCTACACTGGTGCAGCATGAGCTTTATCAAAGGTGTTCTGCACCACCGCACCCTCTAACATAGCGTGTAGTAGCAAACATGAAGGAAGCTGTCACAGCAATAATATCATCAGGAGGCCTCTCCTCTAAATTTCCCTAAAGATAAATATAATTCCACAAGCCCCTTCTGATATACCACAGCAAGTTTCACACAGTTCCACAAACAGCCTCAGATATACGATAATACGTGTGATAATCGCATTTCCCCTTTCTTATCAGTGCCAGTGTTGAGGTTGAACCTGTTCAAGGCTATGCCTCAGTAGTTCCTTTAATGGCATTAGTTCCTGTAGTGACCAAAGACGAGTTACTGTCTCTGTTATCACCTGCTCATTAATGTTTGCTTATGTGTAACCTACCACTTCCCTTGTGACTTTTTTAATATATATATATGTATATATATATATATACTGAATAGTCCTTAACCAAATAATGAACGAAATGCCCTCCCACCCCACACACCCTTATACTACACCTCCTATTCAGGTCAGCCCTGAGTGAACAGGTTACCTTGGGTTATCTCCTGCATCTTCATATATCACAGGGTGTGTGGCCATGAACAGGGAGCGGCTGTCTGATGCTGCCATAGGTGAAAACCCCAGCAAGGTGATAGAGCAGCCATTGTCCCAAGCATACAGCTGCCACTTCTTTGTTCATTCATCAGAGTTCCTCAGACATTAACCTCTGTCAGCCTACCTCTATCTGCTTGTTTCTGTTAGATGCTTTGAGGCTGGTATCCTATTCAGTACCCTTTCTTTAAAATCCTGGCCAGTTCCGAATGTTCATACACATGGTTGTATCCTTAGTTGTCTCCCCACAGGGCATTTCCAAGCATCTAGCATACAACTCATGATCTGTTTCTTGGGTGAAATGTAGATGTTCAGTGGAGGATTTCAAGACCCAGGGCTCCTACCGCACCAGAGATTTTTGGAGAGGGGATTCCCTCTACCAGCAGGCATTATAAGCTCTAAAAAGGATCTTGGTTTGCCACAGGTTAATCATTGTGAACTGAACAACTAGCAATTGCACCTGGAGGGCAGGTTCACTAATGAATTCTGTAAGTGTGCCACAGCTATTTTAGTACGATTACAAGAATAAGTCTCCTAAAACAGGATTATTTAAAAATGTTTTAAGAGCATTTGTCGCACTTTTTAATTAAAAATGCAATCTCGTAGTCACTTTAAGCAGTTATCTAATTAAGCATATGGATCTTGTGGAGGACTGGGAATTACTAAGTTATTGCTAAAATCACCTTTTATGTGTTTCTGTGTTTGAAAAGACAGAGTCTTTTAATGTAACTGTGTCTTGGGTTCAGCAGTCGCAGTCATTTTTCTCCTTCTCAGTAGCTGGTGCAGCGCTGTGGTTTTGACTTTTGGCCTGGGAACAGCACTGATAACACCGATGGTTTTAGTTGCTGCTCAGTCACGTTTACTCTGACCAAGGACTTTGTGAGTCTCATGCTCTGCCAGGGAGGAGGGGAAGCCGGGAGGAAGCAGAGACAGGACACCTGACCCGAACTAACCAAAGGGGCATTCCATACCACAGCACGTCATGCCCAGTATAGAAACTGGGGGCAGTTACCAGGAAGGGTGCGATCACTGCTTGGGTCGGGCTGGGTATCAGTCAGTGGGTGCTGAGCGGTTGTATTCTCTTCCCTTGTTATTTCCCTTATTATTATTATTGGTGATAGCAGTTGTGGTTTCTGTTACACCTTAGTAACTGAACTGTGCTTATCTCAACCCATGGGAGTTACATTCCTTCGATTCTCCTCCCCATCCCTCCAGGAGTGGGGGGAGGAAGAAGGGGAAGTGAGTGAGCAGGTGTGATTCTGGGTTGCTGGCTGGGCTTAAACCACATCACACTGTCACATCAAGCCTTCATAGCTTTTCTTTAAAAAATTACAATGGAGGAATATAGACGTGAATATACAATATGCAAGTGAAATGGAGTATTTAATTGAATGGTAGTTATGGATTAATAAGTAACAGATTGTATTGTTTGGTAGTATGGATCTGATCTGCCTGCGATCCTGCCATAGTTTGACAAATAATTGTGTTACAAATGTGCTGTGTATTTTAGCTGAAGACAAAGGGGCATCCCCACACCTTGGCATGAATATGTAATTCCTGTTAGCACAAGGCATAGGATATATTGTACTCTCCAAAATAATAAAAGTAAAGGCTCTTACTTTATTATTATTATTACTTTTGTATTATTAAATAATAAAGGCTTGTTATTTGGTTTTCTCTGAATTTGGAAAACTTTGGTAGTTTATAAAAGCAAAGATGGATGGCCTTTATCCTTGTTAGATCTAATGTCTTTAGCTGCCTACTAGTGGACATACAGCTGTATTTAATTCCAGTAATCTAATTCCAGTAATCTAAGCCAATTCTCGCCCGCTCAGTAGCAGGTAAAGGCTTTGATACATGAACAAACCTCCAAGCATCAGCTGTTCTATATACTATCTAGGGCTCTTTGAGGAGTAAGCTGCTTCGGGTGCCCTGGTGAGCATGTACACAGCTTAAACATGATAACTTGTTTGCGTGTTAAAGCCTTTAAATTGTTTGAAATCTCTGCTCAGGCCTTCTGTTACCTGTGGTAGAGCAACAGTGATTGATGGCTCATCAGTACACAGATTGATGAAGACCTTTAACTGTCTCAGTATGAACAAATGCCTGAATCTTATTTGAAGAGGGTAAGAATTACCTGAATAAATAATAGATGTAGACATGCTTTGTTTAGATGCAGAGGTGTGGACCAGGGAGGTATTACTAGTGTTTTAAATGTTCAAAGTGTAACATAGACTCCAGGCTAGTTTATTACACCTATTGAAACACCTTGTCCGCTGTTTCATTTTGGTTTTCCAGGGGAGTGAGTACTGGTTTTCTGGAAGTTGTAAATCCTTGTTGCCACAAGGTGTGTGCGTCCTATAAATAGGTGACAGGCTTCTCCCTTTGAGACTTGAAAGGATGCAGGGCTTAAGATAGGGTCTGGTTATAATAAAAGTGAACAGGGAAAGAGAAAAAAGGGGTGAGATATGATGAAATTAAAAGTGTTAATATTTTAACTTCAGTACGGGTGAAATTCTTGTCTGTCCAAACAGCTTTCATAACCCTTCCCAGCCCTGTGGGCTTCTTTCCATCATGTCCTATCTTGCAGCTTCTGCTAGAACTCTTCATCCCTGTGTGAGCATCTGCATCCTGAAACTATGACTGCTCCCAGACTCTCCCTGAGGCTTCTGCTTCACATCTTCATCCACCAACTCCCAGCAGGCTGAAGCCAGGAGAAAAGCCTGAAAGCATTTGAATGTCTTTCTCTGCAGCTTTCAAAATGGCTTTAAGTATCGCATCAATAAAAGCTCCGCACAATGTAGGAAAGACCATGGCATTGAAGAGCTGGGAAGGAGGAAATGGGGTAAGGTTTGTGAACTTTAAAAGGCAAAACGTGTGCTTGTGAAACACTGGGAACTTCATCCTGACTGGTGTCTCACTGGGTCAGGGGCATGCATTTGTGTAGGTGCAGGTTCTTTGCAGAGTAGTTGCCTTCAGTCACCCAGAAACAACAGTGCCCAGTGACCTGATAATTGTTAAATTAACTAATGAATTGGTCAGCACCATTAAAACCGTATATCAAAACTGAAACTACTGCTTAGCTTGTGATATATTGTGCAAATTATTTAATGAAGCCAAACTGCTAACCAGTAGGCTTAGGTAAGCTGGGGATGCACAAGCGGTTTTGCTCAGTAAGAATATGCCGGATATAACAGAAGGGTACAGATGTCGTGTGTGTGGCTCTTTATGCAGTACAGGTTCATGTTAGGGAGCTGCTCTGTTCCAGCCCCACTTCAAAGAGCAGTAGATCTGTGCCCTGTAGTACAAGCAATAACATTTTCTGATGTACAAATGTGAAGTGCTCAAGTTACTTCATACAGAAGTAGCACCATGTGTGAGACTTGGGTTATGGTACGGAACCAGGAGTGCTCAACTGGAGCCTTTATTGATTTTTCAAAAGATGCTACATGTTACAGCAGTCAAGTTGTAATTAAGAAGTAAATGCAAAGGGCATTGTGTTTCGCTTGAGTTTGTTCTCTGACTATAAAGGAATTTAGATCATCAGTGTACAACACTAACTGTCAACTTTTTATATGTTGGCACTATAGGGAATAGTGCAGTTGCAAGTCTGATGCCTGATCATTGGTATCAAGGCCTGGTTTCCCAGCAGGTAATTCCATATTCACTGCTTGTTTGTCACTCTGTCCTGATTTTTGCTATAGTAGACCCGTACATGGGCAATTGTTGTAGAGGTTTCTTTCTTCAGTGGCTTCAGTTGGTCCAAACCTCCCAGACAGACCTGTCTGTTCTTAGTGATGTATTTCAACTGGGTTTCCTCAATTTTCCTCTGTATTTATTTTGGTTTTTGCCTTGTGTTTTCACTATTTCAGATGGTCTTTTTTGCAATTCTGTATATTTTTCTCTGATTTTTATGACTGACAGACAGTGACCAGTGTGAAATGACCCAGCTGCTTCTGTTTGATTCCTGCTCATTCACATGTCATCCTCCCATTTGTCATCTGTAGCTCCATCCCCAAGGAGTAGTTACTTCTGCTTCTTGCACTGTGTAGTGCCAGCAGATTAAAACCATCCTTTGTATCCCTCTGATATAGAAGCTTTCTAACTGGATATGCCATCTGTTTCAGCCTCACAGGCTGGTATGGTATGGCATGGCTCCGTCCACATGAACATGTAGTAAGGCACAGTAGGTAAAGACAATTGGTGCCACAGTCCCTGTGTTTGTGTATGATGTGGTTTGGCATTTTTGCTTTGGATTACATGTAGTCAGTCTTCCCACACCAAACGGCCTGAATGTGCAGGTGTTTCAAAGCTGTCTGAAGCAGCACCCCTTGATTTAGACTCAGATGTCTCTCCTGAGGGTTTGGATGTGTTCTGTAAGTATCTGAACTCCTGAAGAATCTGGTTCTCATGCACCAAAACTGCTCTCTGAACCCAGCCAATGTGCAAAGCGGCTGGAGGATGATTGGTGGTGGCAGGACTCCTGTGCGGGTCAGAGCTGTGCTGAGATGCAAGGAGAGGGACAGAGCTGGTGGGTAGCACAGGGAAGCATGACACAGCATCCTGAGATGCAAGACCCCTGCCCAAGTCCATGTGTAGCGTGTGCCCCAGGTCGGGCCTGGCAGTTCTACAGTGGGAGTGCACAAGACTCAGAATATGAAAACAGGGATGGCAGCGAAACAAATGCATGCAGTGATAAGTGATACTGCTGTCATTGCAGCATTTTTCTATCATTTGTCTTGACCAGTGTGCCAGCACTGAATTTTATTATGACTCAGTAATGCATGAATAAACGAGACAGAGCTTTTTCTCTGAAGAGAGCAGAAAACAGAAAGCATCCTGCTTGAGGTTTTCATTTGATTTTGTCTTATACGGGATGAAAACATACAGCCCGTGTTGTTACTGTACTAATTTAATGTTCAGGAGTCTGCATGCATTTACACAGTTAGCAAAATGTTGCTTGAAAAACATAAACAACTTGTACCACTAATTCTAACATTCTTATTCTGGTTCTTGAGGAAATTAACTTCAATTATTTTACCATCCACATCCATAAGCTACGTTAGAGGTGTCAGTTAGTAGGTGAATTATTATACTTAGAAAGTCAAGATTTGTGTTCTATGTTAATGAAGTGTGAAGGACGAGTCCAGTATCACAAAAATATTTATTTTAAGCTCTGGTACAAAGTCAGAATATGCTCCTGGAGATTTTGCCTACCCTGCTGTGAGATGTGGCTCTGATCTCTTAGGCGTTAGTGTTTAAGCTCTGAGTTGAACCTGCTTTCCTCTGAAATTAGTTTTCAAACATGTATTTACAAAGACTATAAATCGTGGATGATTTGAAATACAGTCAGTGCTTTGTTTGCCTGAACGAAGATCTCAATTAGGCTGAACTTGGTTGGTCCACATCGCTGCACGCTAAAATGAACTTTCCTTTTCAGCCGTTGTTTTGTCTAGTTTGAATACCAGCTTATGGAGGTTTGATTCTGAAAGCAGAAACAACTTCTTTTGCTACTGTCCACCTGGAAGAGCACCAGCTCACTGAGAAAGCAGCAACAGACCACAGAGCTGCTGACACCACAGGGCCTCTTCCTTGTGCCAGTTCTTCATTAAACAATTCAGTCTTGAAGGCTTTCTGCGTGTCAGGAAGCTTGGTCAGAATACCTGTTCTTTCAGTGTAAAACCAAAACACATCAGGATGCGCTCTCAGGTTAGTTCTAATTTATACGAGTCTGACAAAGAAGAACCCAACCAAACAACAGGTGCCATTTGAAATGACCATGTCCCACTGTTTTTAGTTGCTTTTCTCAAATGGTTTCCTTTTTCAGGGAGAGTTTACCAGTGGAAAACAGTTATAAACATTTAGTCAGGAACATGGTAAAGATTCCTCTCATAATGACATGGAGGTGTCTCTTAAGAATGGCTAAAGCAGGCCTTTAGGGTTTTAAAGGAAAATCACACACCCTTTCCTGTAGCTGCAGAATGTAAAGCAATCATTTAAAAACCCGACTAGGCAATCCTTTTAACATCAAGAGGATAAACGTGCTTGGCAATTGAATCCTCTTAGAAGAAAAGGACAGGTGACAAGAGAAAAGATAAGGATAATCCTTGTAATAAATAATTATTGATCTCTACTAAATAATGCTAACAAGAAGTGAACTGATTAACAGTATTGCCGGCATAAAAGTTTCTAGGCTTAGTGCAGTAGTTGTTAAAGGCACCACAAAGGTATGTTGTAACAAGGAAAAAGTAGTCTCTCCTTCTTAAATACATTGTTAAGATCCATTCTTTGTGGCAGAACTGAGGTCACAGTAAATGGAGCTAAGACATGCCTATTTCCAGCTTTCTAATGTTTGCAGAGGAGCCAGCAGAACAGTGGCAGTGGTAACAACATAGGCAGGTACTGAATTCACGTACACGTCTTGACTTGTGGCATCTTCCAGTGCGTATGTGTAAACGTTTTTGCATGGCTGGAGGCCAGTGACGAGTGGCGTCCCTCAGGGATTGGTGTTGGGACCGGTCTTGTTCAACATCTTTGTTCACTGCCATGGACAGTGGGATTGAGTGCGCCCTCAGCAAGTTTGCCGATGACACCAAGCTGTGTGGTTGGGTGGATCCGCTGGAGGGAAGGAATGCCATCCAGAGGGACCTTGACATGCTTGTGAGGTGGGCTGATGCCAACCTCATGAAGTTTAACCATGCCAAGTTCAAAGTCCTACACCTGGGTCGTAGCAATCCCAGGCACAGCTACAGGTTGGGCAAAGAGGAGACTGAGAGCAGCCCTGTGGAGAAGGACTCGGGGTGGTGGTCAATGAGAAAATGAACATGAGCCGGCTGCAGTGTGCTCTTGCAGCCCAGAAAGCAACCGTATCCTGGGCTGCATAAAAAGGAGCGTGACCAGCAGGTCGAAGGATGTGATCCTGCCCCTCTACTCTGCTCTCATGAGAACTCACCTGGAGCATTGTGTGCAGTTCTGGTGTCCTCAACATAAAAAGGACATGGAGCTGTTGGAACAAGTCCAGAGGAGGCCACGAGGATGATCAGGGGACGGGAGCATCTCCCATACAAAGACAGGCTGAGTGAGTTGGGGCTGTTGAGCCTGGAGAAGGCTGTGTGGAGACCTCATAGCTGCCTTCCAGTATCTGAAGGGGGCCTACAGGGATGCTGGGGAGAGACTCTTCAGTAGGGACTGTAGTGACAGGACAAGGGGTAACGGGTTCAAACTTAAACAGGAGAGGTTTAGACTGGATCTAAGGAAGAAATTCTTTCCTGTTAGGGTGGTGAGGCACTGGAATGGGTTGCCCAAGGAAGTTGTGAGTGCTCCATCGCTGGTGGTGTTCAAGGCCAGGTTGGATGAAGCCTTGGGTGACATGGTTTAGTGTGGGGTGTCCCTGCTTATGGCAGGGGGGTTGGAACTGGATGATTTCCAACCCTAACTATTCTATGATTCTATGTCAGTTCTATCAGCTTGGCACAAATTTATATTCCTTTTTTTGGGGGGGTGGAAGGCATTGGGGGGAATATTGTTTTCATCTGAAAGTAGCAGAAACTCAGTCTTTATACATGAGTTGGTTTTTTATGCATTATTATTAGATGCCTTTGGTATGCCTTTGTATTAAATAACAAGGCAAACAGAAAATAGGCACTGGCTTTTTTACTAGATTTGGGTGATAAGTACAAAGAAAGAACCAAGGGAATCACTTTTGTCCTTCCATTTCAGCTTATCATGTTGGGTATTTTCTGCCTCTTCTTTGTATCTAAACATTCTGAGTTTCAGGCGACATAATTACCTTGTTGATCTTTCCCAATGACAGGGTAAGTGTTAATCACTGCTCCTTTAATCCCTGGTTTTAGTACATAATGTGGATCTCAGCTCTCTGTGTCTATCATGTCACCTTACCACACTAAACAAGAAAAGGTCAGTATTGTTTACTTGAAAAATACCTTTTTTTATTGAAGTGCCCTGTTATCTGGAGATCTGTATAATAATTCATACAAGCCTAAGGGACTCATAAATTTCAGGTTTTTAAATTAAATGTTAAGTACAGACAGAACATCAGGGAAAACCATCGAGTACCCCTTCAGAGTCATCTTGATTTGCTTTATTGCCTGTCTATTAAAAAATGGAAGTGTAGACCAGTGCAGTTCTTTATAGATGTTCTTTAAGACAGCCTCCTTGTATTCATGATCTACAGTTCTCATCTTGAAAATACATTGAGGTGAATAAGAAGCCAAATAGCTTGCTGAACTGAATAAGATTTTTCATGTAAGTATAAAGTGTTTGTACAAGTAAATGTTTGTAGAACTAACCATAGTGGTTGTAAGAAAATCTGCATCCAAAGCTAAAATTCAGGAAAGGAAAAGCTTTGGGGAGGCTGTGTGACAAAGGGAAAGAAGTGTTCTTATGGGGAGAGAGTTGACAGGGAGAATGCTGGTGGTGTGACTGATGTGTGCAATGTATGTACTGCAGGGGGGTTGGGTAGTGGGCAGGGAGCAGAGGGAGGGGTAGAAGTAAATAGGTTTTATGGAAAATTACTTAAGGAATTAAACTGAGCTTGGTGTCCTGATTGCCCTGTCCCACCCATGAGGAGAGCTAAGTGCTGAAGGTGTTCAGAAGAGGAAGGCTCTGCTGAGGGCATTGTGGAGGAGCAGGCAGAGTGGGGTTAGAAAGGAAGGTATAGCCACAGGTGTGGAAGACTGGTGTGCTGGATCTCCAGAATGTGTTTTGACCATGATAGCAGTGAAAAACTGTTCACCAGTCACAGTGCCACTTCTGTGGAATACACATGAGCTGTCCTGCGAGCCCAGAGCAGCGCCTGCGGCTGAGGGAAGCAACACGAGTAAATCCTAAGGCACCCCAAAGGAATTGGTAAGAATTTATTAACTGGCAGAAGTAGGTGCAAGTGGATGTGTTAGGACTTGGGAGGTATTTTCAAGACATTGCTAAAGTAAAGAAAACACCTGCTGTAAGTGGAGTCCGGACTACAGCCTTCATTGTTGAATGAAACAGCAAAGTGGAAGTTCTGCTCCTAATGATAACATGGGTTGTCACTGGTAGGAATTAATGTTGCTGGGCATTTTTAATTCCACCTTTTGGACAGGGAAGGTGGGGAAAAATGAATCAACATGGATTCATTTAGTAATTAGGGTAAGATACGTTTCCCTAGTTTGGCTAAAAGTAGGAACTGACTTTGTATTTTGAGTACGACACAGATGCTCCTGCAATACTACCTTTTAATTTTTTACATGCTCTGTAGGCAAGAAATAGTACGAATTTTGCGTAACAACAGTTGTAAGAAATCAGAGTAGCTCTAAGTAATGCAATAAAACTGATCAAAAATTCATTCTGTAGTAGATAAGTATCATTTCATGTTTGCGACCAAGATATCAAGCCCTGTATTTAGTTACACTAATGTAAGTCCGTACCATTTGCTCAGGAATGAGGTATTATGTGGCTTTGAGCTTGCACAGAACTTGTCTGTAGTGTGTTAAATATTTATAAATCGCATATTAACATCAGCACTTAAATGTTGTAATGGATGCTTATTAGGGTCACTTTCATTAGTGTGTGTGTGCATGTGCAGCCTTCTCAGTGGGAGAGCAGTGGGTTTACTCTGGTCTTTATTGATGTAGGGGTTTGTCTGGGCTCATGCAGGAAGATAACAAGCAGTGGCATATGAACTGGGAAGTAATGTACTCTATTATTTAAACATGATCATATTGGCAAGCAAATTGGTTTTGTTTTATTAAAATTCCAACACTTCACATTTTTATTAATCACTTTCTCACTCCCTCTATTCACTTGTATTCTGATGCCTGTGCTCTGGTACCCATAGCAACACTTGTTCATGCTAATGAAACTGCAACATCCTAAGCTCCCCGACAGAGCAGCCCTGTTAAATATGGCTATTAAGCACAGTTGTATTTCTGTTAGTTCCAGCTCCCAGCAGACACCTGCTCTGAAGAAACTCTGCTGAGATACTAGGATTTGGTAACTCACAGCTTTTCTTAAAGCTGTCATTTGGCTGGAGTAAAATTCTCAGACTCCCAGGCAGCGGAAGCTGCAGAATATGTGCAGTTTCTGTACAACTGACAAGGTTTAGCTGTAGGATTAAGTACTCGTTTGAAGTGCTCATTTGCATTCAATATAAAACCAGGCAGGGTTGAGACAGACTGATCTTGGGGGAAGCTGCAGGATGTGCTGTCTCCTAGAGCAAACGGGCATTTTAACTACGTATCATTCATAGTGTGGTAACAAGCAGAAGTAATATCTAAATAATTCCTCAATTCAGCTTAATAGAAGTACTTGAGCGCTTTCATATACAGAAGTGGGAAATGGTTATGTCCATTAGTTCTTCTTTAGCAAAGGAGCATGTTTTCATGTAGCATTGGTGAGGATGATGACAGGGTGGTGCATTTCCATTATTCTGAGTTTTAGTTTTGAATACTGTTTATTTGGCAAGTCATTGGTCATCTGTCTTTTACACTCTAGAAAACAAAGGAAAAATTCTGCAATCAGTATAAAATCCCTTACAGGAATATGACCACAAATTAGGGGACGCTGCTGTGCCAACAAATAGATGCTGCAGTGCCAAGGCTGCAAAACAGGGAAGCTGTCGTGTGTATTTCAAGTGTCAAGCCAGTGCTTATCAATGTTCTTTTTCCTTATATCTCAAAGCAGCTTCAATGCTAGACAAAGCTTTCAGACCACTCATTTTGCAATGAGTTTTAAACACAGCACTGTTTTGTGCAGAATTAGCTACAGGAATCCAGCTGGGTTTCCTAATGTACCATATCTGGGGGTTTGGTCATTTTGGTAACTGAATGATTTTGCCATGTAATCAGTGTGAGCTTGGGGGGAGGGTGCTCAGGCTTTCTGTTTTCTACATCTGCTGTGCTGTTAGTGTGGAGTGCCAGGTTTGCTAGGTGTCTTTTGTTTTCCTGTTCTTTTTTCTCCCCTTTGTTCTTTACATGTCTAAAAACCTCAGTCTTTTACTCATTGTTTGGGCTCCTTTATTTGCTTGTATATCTTTGTTGCATTCATTTTTGGTTCATTCCAAGTTTCTGTGCTCATTTCCTCGTAATATTAACCAGCTGTATTAATGAGATAATAAACCAGACTTGTTGGTAATGAATTGATTCATTCAGCTATTGTATTTAATTAGAAAGACACTTAACATTCCAACAGATGTTCTTATTTTGTTTCACTATCCTTGTGTTACAACAGCGGGCTTACAAATATGTGCTCTGCATAACTATATTCACATAACACACTCCTCAACCTAAAGTCTTGCCATTTTTCAGTAAACTGCAAAAAGTTACATGAAACCTGTAAATAAGTGTCTTAAGCAAATTCATACTAATTGCTCTTACATTATTCGATTTCCCAGGTTATGTGCAGGCTTGAATTTTGAGGGTATTCTTCATCTGATAACAAACTGCTTGATCTCTTTAAAATTAGTTAAGTTTGTTTGCTAGTTAAAACCCATTGTCTTTGAGCTTACCTCCTTTCCTCCTGGTTGCATGACTTTCATTCCTTTTTGTCTGATGGCAAAGCTTCAACAAGCATGCAAGCGTCCCTCTCCTCAGCATACCCTGTGGATGGATTTAGGGAGTTCCTCCCTCAGCTTGCTGGTTGCCTGCTGGAGGGGTTTCCTTCTCCCTGAGCTCATGCAGGCAAGTCACAGCTGCAGGTTGTAACCCAGGGCCAAGCCATGTGAATTAGGAGCTCTAACAGTGGTTTCATTGATCTGAACCCCAGTATGTCCGTTTTTCCAGCTAGAGAATGTACTTTCTGCAGCAGTGTTCAGCTTGTCCCCAGATCTACTCAGAGCACATAGTTCAGATGTGCAACTAAGACCAATTGAGCACACAGCTCTTACTGCATTTAGTGCGTTACACAAGTCTATAAGTGCATTACACACGTCTATATGTGCAACAGTAGGTTTTGCAAACTGAAGCCTGTGCTGGTTGTCCTTGTTTAGAAAGTACAGTGATGAAATCTCAGTGTTTTCTTTGTGTGTAGTGCTTTTTAAGGAGCCTTGCATGCTTTATAAGGCATGCTTATGGTAAAAAAACCCATAAAACAACTAAGGCTGTTAAGCTGAGAAGAGAGGAGGAAGCTGAGATGAGGAGAAGGTCCTGTTTATCTAGCTTGCTTCTTACCATGCACTCCTTAGTTTGCTCTTGCACTTGGGCTCTTGGACTCTTCCATGAGAGTTTTCAACATTGTGGAGCAAACAGAAAGGAGTACTTCTGTCTGGTTAAAGAGCTGAACCAACTCATCAAAGGATTT
This sequence comes from Agapornis roseicollis, assembly GCA_002631895.1. Classification (NCBI taxonomy): domain Eukaryota; kingdom Metazoa; phylum Chordata; class Aves; order Psittaciformes; family Psittacidae; genus Agapornis; species Agapornis roseicollis. The sequence goes on along the minus strand of NDXB01019759.1, from coordinate 14,346 downwards.
GGCAAGCAGAGGAGCCAGCACAAGCAGAAGGGCAATAGCAGATGGCTAGGAGTGGTAGGGTAAGGTGGAGAAAGACAGGCTGACAAGACATCCCTTTACTTGGTGGCAGCAAGCTGTAACACAGGCTAGACCATCTCTAAGGACTTTGCCTTTCACAGCTCACCTTCAAATGCTGAATTTTTCTTTCCTTTTATTTCTGATACTCGCATCTATTATATTGGCCATAAAATTACATGGCATATTGCTTTGTGATAACTGCATGTGTCATTGTGCAGGTAGAGTACCTTGCCTGTACTACTGTAGTCTGTATTATGACTTTGTGGGTGTAACATTTACTTAATGTGCAAACTAGCATTAGTTTTGAGTTGAAAGCAATTGTACTTGAAATGAAGAACGTTCCAGTAAGGAAAAGGAATCCAGTTTGGGCCTGTTGCTTTGTTAGTTGTGAAGATTAACTCATCTGTATTATAACAACACTTAAAATAAAGCCTTATAATCTCTATAACAAGCATTTTTTTTCTTCATTTTCTTTTATCACTGTTGTAAAGGTGTGTAGAGTTTCTGTGCTCAGATCAGGATTCCATTGCACTAGGTATCCTGTGGGTGCTTATAACAAGTAGTGCTTATTCTAGCTTTGAAAGTAATTTGTCTAACCCAGATAGTTTTCTATATAATCTCAAATGTCTTCAAAGCATTCACTTTCTTTTCCCCTAAATAACTGGGCACACTTTTTAGCCTTTGTTTTCAAATAATATATTCCTTTAGTCTTTTCTTTCTACGAATCTACATTCTTTAGCTCTGAATTAGCTGCAGAAGACCACAATTTTATCTGTCCTGTTAAAGGCTGAACAACATGGTGACTGTCAACACTGTGAATGAGATAGGGATTTTCTTAGTTCCTGGGTTTGGTGGACTTTCTGTGAAGCCTTTGGGATATCCGCTTGTGTAACAGTCATGCTGTTTTTCCATTAGGCAGAGAAGGAAAGCTCAGTGATGACAGTGGTAACAGGATGATTTGACAGAAACTTAATGCATGGATTTTATAGAGCTCTGTTCTCATAGGGAGCTAGGTCCCGTGCTGTTCACAGACACAAATAGGAAGGGTGTTAGGTGATAAATTTCACTGTTAATATAATTTCTCCTGCAAGCTCTTGAGTGAACTTGACAAAAAAGAAGTGCTATTTGATGTTAACAAATGCAAAGTAACATGCATGGGAGTGAACATGAAGGGTATGTCCATTGTCTTGTACATTGACACCTGATTTACAACTTCTCTGAGACTTTGAAATCACTGAAGATACTTCAATGGTTAATTCAATAATCATTAAAGCAAGCAAAATGCTAGGAGTATAAAAGAAATAGAGAAGAGGCTGAGGGAAAACTGTAATGATACATTTTCTTCAACTTCTGAGCATTTTCAAGCCACTCCTCACACCAGCACATGAAGAAGGGTAGACTAGAACTAGCCAAGAGTTCCACCAGACCAAGGAATGAAGGACCATTAGAAGAACATAAAATGTTGCTGCAGGTTTCTGTAGGTGTTGAAAGACTGGGAAGTTCAAACAGTACAGAAACAAATGCATGGAGGGGAAAGAAAAAAGATAAAAGCATAAAATGCTGTTAAACTGAGGTGCTCATATAGCTTGTGACTTAAACTCTCCACACTTGTATTTCTGGAAGACTATGCCATTTTTCGCTCTTAGAATCATAGAACAGTTAGGGTTGGAAAGGACCTTAAGATCATCTAGTTCCAACCCCCCTGCCATAGGCAGGGACACCTCACACTAAACCATGACACCCAAGGCTGTGTCCAACCTGGCCTTGAACACTGACAGGGATGGNGACTGGGAAGTTCAAACAGTACAGAAACAAATGCATGGAGGGGAAAGAAAAAAGATAAAAGCATAAAATGCTGTTAAACTGAGGTGCTCATATAGCTTGTGACTTAAACTCTCCACACTTGTATTTCTGGAAGACTATGCCATTTTTCGCTCTTAGAATCATAGAACAGTTAGGGTTGGAAAGGACCTTAAGATCATCTAGTTCCAACCCCCCTGCCATAGGCAGGGACACCTCACACTAAACCATGACACCCAAGGCTGTGTCCAACCTGGCCTTGAACACTGCCAGGGATGGAGCACTCACAACCTCCCTGGGCAACCCATTCCAGTGCCTCACCACCCTAACAGGAAAGAATTTCTTCCTTAGATCCAATCTAAACCTCTCCTGTTTCAGTTTGAACCCATTACCCCTTGTCCTGTCACTACAGTCCCTAATGAAGAGTCCCTCCCCAGCATCCCTATAGGCCCCCTTCAGATACTGGAAGGCTGCTCTGAGGTCTCCACGCAGCCTTCTTTTCCCCAGGCTGAACAGCCCCAACTCTCTCAGCCTGTTTTCATATGGGAGATGCTCCCGTCCCCTGATCATCCTCGTGGCCTCCTCTGGACTTGTTCCAACAGCTCCATGTCCTTTCCCTATGCTATTATTCCCTATTTTCCCTATTTATATACTTCTCTAGGTAATTGCTTCTTGCTGTCCTCAGCCAAGGCATTTGCACTACGGAGATGTTTAATCTGACCCTATGAAGTCATTCTTGTGGCAGTAAATTTTAGGAGAAAAGCTTGCTACTTCTCCCTCATTTTCATGTGTCCCTGCATGTGGGAGTCCTGGTGGAGCTCAAGAGCTCGATCTGAGTGGTTTATTTCCCTAGTAGCCCTTAGCTGTGCCTTAGTTAACAGCTTTTCTTCAGTACCCATGGCCACTCTGCTTTAAAAAAATAGAATCAAAATTAGCTGGGTTTGCAGAGATTTCAGTGGTATGCTTCGCTTTATTTGTACTGGTTTGATGCTTCTGTTACGTGTTGGTCCATTAAGTGCTATGCTAAAGGCTGTGTGTGTCTTTGTTCAGCTCTATGCATTTATTCTCTTTTCAGGGAGTATTTTTTGCAGCAGATGAGTACACAGATATTTTCATGGATTTTTCTTTTCCCCTCACCTCCTCCTTTAAATGCCTTTGAAATAAATTGCATAAGCTTCTGCAGTTGCCACACAGGTCTAGTAGTCTATATTTAAGTTATTGTCTTTTAGCATTAGCTACTCTGGGCAGCAAAAGAGAATCTTCACCCCTGTTTATTCCTTTCAGCAAGTCATCACTACAGGTGAAGACTAACAGCTGTGGTTTTCCAGCCCAAACAATTACTATTCCCAGTACTCATGCTAAATAACTTTATCAGCTATTTGTATGTATTGAGTAGCAGCCCCTGCCATCTGCACCTATCTTTTGAAAGCTGGTTTGTTGCGACAGATAGGCATTGTTTATTTGGACTTCTAAATGTTTAAATAGGTCATTGCAAGGGACTTGAACCAAAAATGAACAAAAAGCAGTGTAGCTGCTTACTGGACACAGCTGTACTGGCTGACAGCATATCTTAGTTCTCTTAGCATCAGAGTCAGTCAGCAATTGCAAAGGGAATCAAGTTGCTCTACTTTCCTCAGAAACCATGTTTTAATGATTCTTCAGGCTGCAGACTAATACTGGCTGTAAGAATGCACAGACCTAGACTCTTGCAGATCACATCAGTTTTGTTTGGGAGAGCAGACCCTTTCAGGATTGCTCTAGCACTTAGTGTAGCAGCTGCTGTTCTTAAGGTAGGAAAAAATCGAACCCTTTTTACAATGGCAGTTTAATAAAGGAATGTATTAGGGAAGGGAATGGGCTGAAGTGCAGGTAAAATTATTAGAGGAAAAATGTTAGGCTGCCAACAGCAGTTGTATAGCTGCAGGTAATGCCATTTTTGTGTGCTACCATCTCTTCTCAGATAATCTTATGGGAGAGACTGAAGGCTGTGTAACCTGGCTGCCAGTCTTCAGCCAAATCATTGCCTTTCCAGGAAGTTTAATGTTTTCAGATGTCATAAGTACAACCCTCAAAGGTTGTGCAGGGCAGCTACGTTGTTCCAGGAGCAGTGTGGAACCAACCAAGTTGTATTTCCTGTGGCTTTGTACCTTTTCCCACCTGTGGGACAGTAGCTCCAGCTTACCCTTGGTCCCTGGAGCACCTTCATCAGGCAGCTGTGGCTGCTGTGGAGAGCTACGTGTCCACACTGGCTGGCCAGCCCCTGCTAAACAGCCTCTGTGATGGGTGGCAGCACCTCGTGCTCCTCTCCATTAACTCTGTTCCTTTATCTGAATGGAAATTTGCCGCAGAGCTTTTAGGAGCTTCCCAGGGCTATCTCTGAAGCTCTGGCCCTTCTTTTGTTATTTCAGTGTCTTGGGAGGGCGGGGGGAGAACTCCTCCGTTTGCTTATAGGGCTAAATAGATGTAAATTTAAAAACTGGTTTTCAAATTTTTGTGTGGACAAGTTACCAGATTACCAGATTTGGTGTGCTTGCCACTGCATAACGCATGTATGTGTCTTTTGTAGGGTAAAAGCTGTCATATATTGATTCTTCTATCTGGTAAATATCATTAATTAAACTTCCCTTAGCCATACATTCCTGCATGACTAAATACGAGTTTGGAGAAGGTCTTTCTCTTAATTCTTTGGATGTCTTCAGAAACTGAAACCAAGGAGGTTCCCTCTGCACATCAGGCATTGTTCTTTTATTGTGAGGGTGACTGAGCACTGGCACAGATTGCCCAGGGAGGTTGTGGAGCCTCCATCCTTGGAAATACACAGAAGCCATTTGGACATGGTCCTGGGCCACCAGCTCTACATGGCCCTGCTTGAGCAAGAGAATTGGACCAGATGATCTTAAAAGGTCTCTTGAGCCTCAAACATCCTGTGAAAGGTCATTTTTCTACAGGGGTGTTCATGTTGCTGCAGGACTCTGGAGACATAGGGTTTGTTGTCCTGCTGCACAAATTAACTTCATAACACAAGAGTCAGGGAGAACCACGATGTTTTGTTTTCGGTTTTCATCCTCAGAATGCAAGAACTGTTGGGGAGTTTTTTCTGTTGGCTTTTACTCTCCTTTTGCTATCCAAAACGGATGTAGCTGAAATCAAGGATTCATAATGAAATTGGTATTTGCTTCCAACATAAACCCATACCAAAGACTGAGATAGGATTTGTTTGGAAAGTGAACACCATGGTTTATTTCTGGACAACTGGAATTTGGTTAGGCTAATGGGGACAGCTCTTGAAATCTGTTGGTCTCACAATGTTAATGAGTTTCACTCATTTATACCAGAACTTATGAATTTACAGAACTTACGAATTTACACTGCTATTGTTTATGCTGTTTATAGTGTCACAAGTATACCCTGGGTCAGTGTGTTTGTTTGCAGTACTACTGCAGTACTGTGCAATCCACCCACTTGTTGAACCACAAAGGGCAGTGAACCTGAAGAACAGAAGCTGATGACTCACCTCTGTGTGCTGTCATTTGAGCAACCTGTGTCTGACTGGTGCAGTATAACACAAGCACAGGCCAATGACCTTTACACACAGGGCATGGCGGGCGCCTGCTCAACGTCTGTACAGTTAGGAAGTGTTTCAGCTTGTGCTATACAGCTCAAAGCCTTCCTGATAGCATGAGGAGTGTCTCAGAAAGAGTAGCTTCATTCATATCATCAGGTACTCTAGGTAATGAAAGGAAGAAAAATAAGTTTCTCATCATAAAACTTTCATTAGTAATAACCAGAGAGCACTTGTGTCTCTTTGGCTTGGTGTCAGCGGGGAGTTTCAGCTGGAGCAAATACTTGAGAACTGCCCTGTGCTAACCTCACTCCATCCTTCTTGGAAATAATGCAGTCAACTCGCTTCCAAGCACCTCGTTGCTGGAGTGATCCATGCAATAAAACGGGGACCCAACAAAACAGGTTTTACATGTGCTGCCTAAAAGTACTGCAAGCGATGTAGATTTATTCGCTTAGTCTCACTTAATCATTCTTCTTATTTGTTTTAGATACAGAGTGCATTTTGGAGCCTTTGTCTCTGCCAGAAAGTCCAGGTGGCTTTGCTGCTGTAGAAAGTTCTCCCTATGTGCCTTGTATTTTCTGCAAAGAATGCTATGACTTAGCAGAGCAAAACCAGCTCCTGAAGCACATGATTATTGAACACAAGCTCGTCATAGCAGATGTGAAACTGGTAGCAGATTTTAGAAGGTAAGGGTTATGTTGTCTAAAATGAGCATGTGTGTGTGTGCTGCGGATACTGTAAAAAGCTTTAGGAAACTAGTGATTGTCCTTTTAAAATAACAGAGGGGGCTCATGGGAGGATTTTTATTAGTCTTTTTATGATCTTTTTGTTGCTGGATTAAAAGGTGGTTTTCTTGTCCCCTCACCTTCCCCAGCCCCTGGATGATGCTGGAACCAGAGGACTCGATATTAGAATACAGGGCAATGCCTGTGTTAGAGATGCTTTGACATATCCCAGGGACTTCTCAGGTCTCATCAATAATCAACAAGTCACATACAAACTAGGAAGCACATTCTAGAGAATCAGCTCCTAATTTGGGGATTTGTTTGTGCAGGATAAGGCTCTGTTTCTCTGCTTACAGTGTCCTAAATTGTATTGTACACAGAATCATAGAATAGTTAGGGTTGGAAAGGACCTTAAGATCATCCAATTCCAACCCCCCCTGCCATAAGCAGGGACACCTCACACTAAACCGTGCCACCCAAGGCTACGTCCAACCTGCCCTTGAACACTGCCAGGGATGGAGCATTCACAACTTCCCTGGGCAACCCATTCCAGTGCTTCACTACCCCTAACAGTAAATAACTTCTTCCTTATATCCAATCTAAACCTCCCCTGTTTAAGTTTGAACCCGTTACCCCTTGTCCTGTCACTACAGTCCCTAATGAAGAGTCCCTCCCCATCATCCCTATAGGCCCCCTTCAGATACTGGAAGGCTGCTATAAGGTCACCACGCAGCCTTCTCTTCCCCAGGCTCAACGGCCCCAACTCTCTCAGCCTGTCTTTGTATGAAAGATGCTCCAGTCCCTGGTCATCCTCGTGGCCTCCTCTGGACTTGTTCCAACAGCTCCATGTCTTCTTTATGTTGAGGACACCAGAACTGCACACAATGCTCCAAGGGAGGTCTCACGAGAGGAGAGTAGAGGGGCAGGATCACCTCCTTTGACTTGCTGGTCACGCTCCTTTTGATGCAGCCCAGGATACGGTTGGCTTTCTGGGCTGTGAGCACATACTGTCGGCTCCGTTACGTTCTGGAATGAAATCCATTTACCATATTTTAAGAATGCCAATATTTCCCCATAGAAATCACATTTAATCCTTAACTACACTTTACAGGACTGCAATCTACATACAACTGTGACTCCTTCTACAGCTGTGTCATTGATCATCTCAGCAGGGTCACGTTTAGCTTGCTTCATCCAGGAGCTGGCATGGCCCCAGCTGGCTTGTAACTTCAGAGACAAGGCACTTGCTTGGCATTTTGCTGTCACACACAGCAATGTATGGGCCCAGCAGTAGGGTAGTTGATAGCTGCCAGTTTGTAGATAGGTCTGTCACAGTGTTTAAATGTTAGCTGGATAATTTCTCAACTGCAGGGAGTTTTATGGTAGGTGTTCTGCTATTAGTTACTCAGCCAAAGACAGTAATTTGTGTCTATCAAGATGCAAAACAATAAACAAATACTAAGATGAAATTTAGGAAGGGAAACATAAGCCATATAAATCCCTATTCAGATGTGTGAGCTTAACATTGTTTAAAATTGAAAGCTGATACTTGTTTTTGTTTGGTTTTATGCTGAAAGCAGGCAGAACAAGAACGCAGGGTGCTTTAATGCTAGTTTATTCAGATGAATAAAGGGATGGATTAGAGGTGTTCAGTCATGGACCACCAGTTTAAGTGTGCCTGGGGGATTATTCTGCATTAATAGAAATGTATTTTAAAATCACCTTTTCAAGAAAACACCCATTTGGATTCTTTTTGCTGCTGATGCAATTGGAAAGTAGCCAAGTCTTTTAGAAAGTGGCCCCAGGATGTGAAATGACGGTGTTGTTACTCTTCAGTGCGCCTTCTCTTATTTGCAGTATTGAATATCAGTAAAATAGTCTAATACTGTGCACAAAAAAAAAAGGCATAATCTGAGGTGTTAAACAGAAGTGTGGAAATTACAGGGAAGCAACTATGAAAACATGGTAATTTTTTTATACTTAGCAGTGAATTACAGTCAGTCTTAGGAATACGCTTTGTGACAACTACAAGTGGAGAATGCAGACAAGAGCAGTGCTAATGGAAAACAAGTATAAAGATGGGCTGGCATGAAGTCGAGGAAGAGATAAGGGGAATAAGCTTCAGCTGCATGACTGGACATGGACATAATCAGTGTCACTTATGGACACTGATCACTCATTCTCTCTTCCTGAAAGTGCAACAAGGCATTGCCTTTATTTGATCGTTGATTATTCAGGTTATGATATGAAATCCCTTAACAGTCAGCTGCATGGCACAGATGGTTATGGTTAAGTGAGTTTGTCTGAACGGTGCTCATTTTCTTCAGTGCAGAGAACAGGCTAAATGGCATCTTGAAATCCTTTCGTTTGCACGTTTATGTCCTAAAAGCTCAAGGATGACTTATTCTGGAAGAGTTGTTGTTCTGAGTAGCAACAAGACGTTGTGCATTATGAACAGTGGAGTAGTCAGGGGGACAACAAACCGCTCACCTCTCACTGACATCAAATGATGCCTCTGAATGAGCGTCAGCCATGCATGCTGGCTTCACTCTCCTTAGCAGTCTGCTGCACCAGAGGTTGATCCTCTCCATGTCAGAGTTAGTAGAAAGAAATATGTGCTGCTTCCTTAGCTGCTACAATTAAGTCCTCATACATTTAGATGGTAAACAGATGTAACATGAACCACCATGGAATGTGATGGCTGTGGCCAGTCAACTTGTAGATTGCACAGGTATTATAAGCTACACTATTTACACTTCATAATAACAATATCTGATTTGTTTCTCTGATTCTTTGACTAATATGATGGCATGTCGATAGCAAGTTGTTGCTAAGTAGTTAGCTGAGTGGTTAGCCTTTCCCTTACTGACTTTCCATAACGTGCACATGAGTCATAAATATAAATATAAGCATGCACTTAAGCATTTTCAGATTTTTCTTCTTTAATAGTAAGATTCTGAGTAATTAGCATAAGGATTGCTTGGTTCTCTTCATCATAGAATTTAAGGCGATGATTTCTTCTACATTAGACAGTAGCTTCTTAACTCATTTGGGGTCTGCTCTGTTGATGCTGCTGTAATACAAACAACGATAGTACAGTAATGGATTTAAACAACTGTAGTTGATGAATTAAGGTGTGTTTAGGGTTTTCCTTATCTGTCTGCTCTCCCATTCCCAGGTGTTTGGGGACTTTATTTTTCCGTCTACGTAGTTGTCTGCTAACCTACAGCCTTCATTGTAACTCTACAGGAGACCTGCCAGAACCTCACTTCTGACAAGCCGATGTTTATACTGAGCTTCAGGCTCCTGCTTGCATGTTGCAGAACACAAAGTACAATAGTTTTGGAATTTGAGATTACTTTGTAGTGTAACTTTTCAGTGAGCATGCATCCGAGTGCCAGCTTCTGTCTGAAGGTGGGAATAGGCCACAGTATTTATGTGAAGCTTCATGCAAATCTGGCTTACCGAGTTCTTCACTGTGGCAGGATAGTTAAACCCAGTTCTAATGAAGCTGAATGAATTTAATGCTTGTGAAAAATAAAGAAATTAAAAGCAGGGACAGGAATTAAAAACATTAAACTGAAGAATTTAGAGGATGGAAAAGACCAGAGGTGATCAACTGTTTATTAAGCTTTTTTTAATGCTTCTTTTTTCACTAATCACCTCTCCCTTATTGTCAAAGATACATCTTGTACTGGAAGAAGAGGTTTGCAGAACAGCCCATCACAGATTTTTGTAGTGTGATAAGAACAAATTCACAAGCTCCCTTAGGTAAGTCTGCTGCTTGCTTACTCTGTTGGCCAGATCATGCGATGATTTCTGGCATATACTGCTGCTTTGATGAGCCAAGTGTGAAGAAATCTGACACTATGTCAGAAAACCACAGGACTAATGTTTAACTCTTAACCACATATTTAAACTTATCTTTCCCAAGGATTGCAACACGTGTTTCAGCACTGTGTTGAGGGAGGATGAACTCAGTACATGCTTAAATGAGCTTCCAAACTGAGGCCAGTTGCAAATCAAGACATATAATCAGTATGGCTTATATCATGGCTAGGGAAGCTTTGGTACCCACTGCACCAGTAACTGGTGACAGTCCTGCCAGAAATGTGGAGAAACATTCCTGGCTTTTTGGGACTTTCTGACTTCACCCTGTCCACCACCCCCACTGATTCTGCTGACCCTTCCTGGACATCAGGGCAACAAGTCACCCTTCCTCTCCCCTGCCGTAGTGCTTACTGTTCCAAGAGTATTAGGAGACAACATCTCCACAGCAGGGATACAAAGACTGCCATTTTTGGGGTTCCAGCAGAAGACCAAAGACCACACTTCACCATTGTGGTACATTGGCACAGTGGGACATTCCATCCTAAGGACAGCGATGACTGTGTGAAGTGACTGTTTCTCAGAAATAGCTGATACATTTCTTTGCCTCCCCCTTTTCTAAAAGAAAAATGTGATTTGCCTAAAAGCATGTAAGGATCTGCTTTTAAGAATGGAATCATAGAATCTGCTTTTAAGAATAGAATCATAGAGAATATTAGGGCTTTGCTGCATCTTTAATTCTCCATGGAGAGCTGAAAGAGAGGTGTAAGTGCATGCAGTCAGTGTCAGAGATGGGTGGAAGGTGAAAACTGGGTGCAAAGTGCTGTTGTTGTTGTTGTTATGCAAATTAATGTTTAGAAAAAAAGCCCTAGAAATCCTGAAAGTTACTCCAAAGACCATAGTTGTTTTTCTCGTCCATATTTATGGTTTTGCCTTGCCGCTCAGTTTGAAAATTACAGATCAAGTGCTGAATGCCAGGGCTTGCCAGAATTATAAACTATCAATAGCCCTTTCAGAGGAAAATAACAATACCTTGTTATCTGTTTAGTAATAAACTTATTACTTTATTAATTTCTTATTGAATTATTAAATTATTATTTATAATAAAATTGTTAATTTTAATGTATAGCTCCTTCAAATTTGATAGCTCCGAAATCAGGGGGTTTGTCTTCACACAGGCTTCTGTATGAAAAGATGTGAAAGGCTGAAATCTGGCAAGTTTAAATAGTCAAAGATGTACTAATGGACACTTAAGCTCACCAACCACATAGCCCTTTGACTAGCAAAGAGTAACTTTTAAATGCAAAATATTAAGTGTATTTACATATTCTTACATGCCGAGTAATTTTAAAGTAATTCATTTGATTAAGATTTATTATTAAACTGTATATGAACGTAAATAGTAAAAAGGTTACTTAACACGAAATGTGGGTAAAACGGAAGTAGAAATTTGAATTAGGCAAGTCTCAATGTGTATTACTAAGCAGTTGTGATGCAGATGGTAAAATGAGCTGACAAAAATGATCATGGTAACATGATCAGTCAGGGTAAGGAGAGAGGGTAACTACTGAAAACTGACAATAACTTTGGCAAATAACTGAAAATCCCACATACAAGGTAAAGCTAAAAGTGATTTCATGTTTCTTTCATGATGACTTTATACTGTAATCAGTGTCAATAGTTAAAATTGCTTAATATCTCCAGAAGAACCATCATAAGAAAGAATAAAGCTGGTACTGAAGAAGATCTGTACAAGACTTCTGTCTTTGTACTGCAGTATGGTGTAAATGATGTAAATTTGCAATATGATGTAAATGGATGATGTAAAGGTCATATAAATATGTATATATGCATATTTAAGCATGTTTCATTAAATTATGTCTTTTACAGATTAAAACCCACATTCTCACATTCTTAACAGTTTCCAAAGGTTTAGCAAATGTTGTGCCTGAAATGTTCAAAGCAGCTCGAATTCTCATCCCTTACCCACGCTTCCTAATCTCTTAACAGAAGAACAGGATAATTATTTTCTCCTATGTGATGTTTTACCGGAAGACAGATTACTTAGAGAACAGCTTCAGCAGAAGAGACTGGTAAGAAATTACTATTGTTTCATTTTTTGAGGTGACCAGTTCCCTAGTGCAATATACGGTACCTTAGTGGGCATTTTAAAGTGAAAACATCTTTTTGCTAAACTGCAGAATCCTGAATGTTCTGTATTTTTTAAAGCTGATTTCCCTAGCTGCTGCACAAACACACACAAACTCCGTGTTTATAGATTTTTCCTTGGAATAAATTTAAAGATTGTAAGGCAGCGTGCCACACAAGTGCAGAATAAGCCCAGAGCACTGAAAAAGCCTGAGTGTGCTGAACATTTGTCTTCTTGGAAGCATCTGCAATGCACTGGCACAGTGTCTTTTGTGTAATAATATAAATGCAGGGAAATTAGCAAAATAAAACTCAGTGTGTGATACTGTGGAAAGAGAAGGTGATCGTTATTTACAGACTCTTCAACAAGTTGGTTTTGTGCATTCACTCTCTGCTACCCAGATTTCCTTAATTCACACTCACACACTCAAAAGCACCACACTGTGTGAGTGGAGGAAGTCTGACCAGGGTTGTTTCTATGAGATGCAAAGGATGCGAAATGCCAGCTGTTGAGACTTCATGAACTGCTCTTGTTCTTCTTGCTTGGTGGTGGCAACCTTGTACTTTGGACAGACCTCTTGTATCTTTTAGTAGCTGTCAGCTCCGAATGTGTGGTCCTTCGTGTTCAGCTCTTGCTGACTTCAGCTTCCATGAGTCTTAGTGCAGGTTGCTGGCCACTGGGGATTTTTTGTTGTTTTGTTTGTTTGATACACGCATCAGTAGTGTGGTTTTGTGTTGGGCTGATTTAAAAATGAGTGTTATGTGATACGTAGCAGCCTTGTTACCAGTCTGCTCAGACCGGGTCTTCTGCTGGCAAGTCATCTGCACTGTGAGCTATTAGAGTGCAGGCCTTGTGGTCTTTGCATAAATATCTTCCTCAGTTTACTGCTGGCAGCTCTGTCCTGGGAATCATCAACACAGGCTTTTTAACCCTTAGTTATACTGTTTCTTCTGGTATGTTTCTATTACAAGTCTGTATGTACTACAGCATGCAACTAAAGACACTTTAAATCATAAGCATTCACAATGAAGGTGATGCTTATAACAAACAAATTCTAGGCCCCAGGAAAATGGAGATTGGCAGATAAAATCCATTTAGTTCAACTATCCTGTGAGTGTTCTACAGCTCATAGTACATGACTGGCAATTTCCCAGAACCAGTGGAATATGTACAGGTCTTACACAGGCCTCCATGGTATCCTGTCTCCAGCAAAGGGGAATTGTGGTAGTTGTGCTGCTGAGGATTTCCCATGGAGTTGCCTCAGCTGAAATCTTCTTTCCTGAGTAGGTCCACTGGAATGGCATGGACTCAGAAAAAACAGCTGATGCACTCATGCCTAACATGCTTCTCTTCCATCTTGGATTAGTAAAAAAAGGTGTGTCTAGTTCAGTATCTTATCCTGAAAGACAAGGCTCAAGGGGGATCCTATCAGTGTGTATAAATACTTGATGGGAATGAAGAAGGGGGAATCAGATTCTTCTCACAGTGCCCACCAACAGGACAAGAAGCAATGGACAGGAATTAAAACTCAGGAAATTCCCTTTGAAAACAAGAAAACTTGTTATTTACTGTGAGGGTGGTTAACAATAGAACAAGTTCTCCAGAGATGTTGTAGACTCTTCATCTGTGGCAATACTCAAAACACAGCTAGACACAGTAAACAGCTGAAGGTGACCCTGCTTGGGATTGGGCTGGTTGCTCCCAAGAGATCCTTTGTAGCCTCAATGATTCAGTGATTTGATGTTGCAGATGCTGTCTATTTGATGGTTCTTCATTGTGCATCATTATGGCACTTCGCTGTACCTTTTCCAGTTTCTCATCATCCCTTTGAGGTTATGAAAGACATCTTGAATATTGCATGTGGGCAGGCAGTGTCAGAATGGATTTGTTTCCCAAGCGTATATCATGTTGTTTGTGGCTTTAAGGCAGGAAAGAGGGACTTGCTTGAGCCTGTAGCTAATGTTTTCATAGAACTGTCTGTTGTAACAGTAACTCCTGGCTACTACATATTGGATTGTACTTTATTTAAAGGGCATTTGTTTCTGGTTTTGTGGTGGTTTGTGCTGTGTAGCCCTGTTCCACCTGGGCCTTCAGCCCACTGACAGTGTCAAGGGAGTGTGGAGTCTGTTGGCAGGTAAACTGTCTCATCTGGCTGCATTCAAAGGAGCATGACCAGCAGGTCGAAGGAGGTGATCCTGCCCCTCTGCTCTGCTCTCGTGAGA
>NDXB01019758.1:3850-14342 GCA_002631895.1 Agapornis roseicollis | reverse complement strand
TAAATATGGTTTAATTTCAAATATGACAGCCTTTTTTTTTTTTTTTTTGTTAGTTCCATGCTAACTAATAATAAAATATTGGGACTAGGATGATAAGTAAACACAGAAAACCTGAAAGCTTCACTAATGCAGAAAAAAAAAATAAACTCTATAGAAACCCTCCTGGCAATTGAACATTAAATACAGCAAGATTTGAGACTTATTAATTCCAGTGATGCTGAAGTTTGCCAAAAAAGATTGTCCAAACACTACCTGGGAATTTTATCTGCGGTACTAACAACTCAGCTCTGAAAGCACAAGGTATAATGAAGGCTGAGACCCAAAGCCATCAAAGATTCAAGGATCAATTGTTATTAGAATAAGAGAAGCTAAGGTGCTTAGCAATTTGCAAGATTGCTGTAAAGTATGACATGTATTCATTTGAATATGGTAAAGAACTGGCTGAATCAAATAAACAGTGGCTTTGTATTTAGTCCATGACTGATTATGCTCCAGACATGCTGAAAGCATAAATTAATCAAAACTAGGTCTGCAGCTGAAAGGAGAAAATGTCTGATCCTTTTGCTAATCACCAACATAAGACTGAAGTACTGTACGGTATAGCAACAATTTTGAACATGTCTATTCACACAATCGTGCTGTATTCTACAACAAATGCAATGCATTAGTTATAGAATCATAGAATAGTTAGGGTTGGAAAGGGCCTTAAGATCATCTAGTTCCAACCCCCCTGCCATAAGCAGGGACACCCCACACCAAACCATGCCACCCAAAGCTTTGTCCAACCTGGCCTTGACTCTCTTCTTGCCCTGTTTGGACCAACGTCTGTAGTCCAAGACAGTGTTTTGCAAGAAATGCGTCAGACAATCGTCTTGCATTTTAGAAAAATAAATCAGAAAGGTTTCATATTGCTTAAAAGATTTACAGAGCCTTAGAAGCCCAGATAGACCACTGCTGCAACTGCTTTCTGGGGATTCTCTTCACTCACTGTGGAGGGAAAAGTTTTTCCCCATTTCAACAGCATGGTAAGAAGTCGCACACAGAGTATCTAAACAGCCAGAACCACTTGAGAGGAAAAATCTGCCCAGTGATTCTAAATTTATGAAGGTACATGGGGGTCTGCAGAAGAGTTCAGTGTATACTCCGGGTCTATTTTATATTGCATGCATTTGTAACTAGGGAAGTTTTAGCAAGATGTCAGGTGTTGACAGGAGGGTTTACAAGTAAAATTGACTTGCAATGCAAAAACCAGACAGTGCATGGAGTCCTATTATGACCTTTTAGTGTAATTTTTCATTCTGCATTAAATCCTAACTTGTGAAAATTGTGTTACCTACACAATACTTATGGCACTGTTGTTTGCACCTGCAGAAGTGCAGTAACTTCTACAAACACCTCCATAGGTGAGCAATCTGCCTTGCAACCAGATGCTTACTGGATGGCAGGGTACATAAGGGCATAGCCTTCCCTTCAGAACTGTCCATGCTGCAAAGCCATAATTTCAGCTGTGGATCAGCAGCTACCAACAAAGAATTCTCATCCTCTCTCTCACAGTACAACTGAGTGCTTGTGGGAAGCTGTCTGCTGATGCTCAACTAAAGGGAACAGCAGCAAGTGCCATTGTTTCATTCTTGTCCTGGGATGAAGGTAACAATGGGTTTCTCTGCCTGAGAAGTATAAAGAAATATCAATTTAAATATTGATACAATACTATCTACTGCAGACTCATAATGTGCTCATGTAATTATAGATAGAGATGTACAAAATGGAGTCTTGACTATAATCCAAATCAGATGTATTGCTGTTTTATATTATTTGTTTGAAGACATATGCCTCAGAAGAACTGTATTATTGTGTTAGAAGAACTAATTACTAAAATCTTTTCCCCAGGCTCCAGTATTGAAAGAAGGGGATTTGATGGTAGTCTACAAGATGCTGAGGAAGCCACCAATCAGGTTTTCCTTTGCTTCTGATCAAACAAGAGTGACAGTGGTTTCAGGGCAAGTGCACAGAAATCTTTTTATTTCTTTATGTAATTCAGAAAAATGCCTGCAGGCGAATCATAAAAGAGAGTGCAGAATATGGTTAGAGAAGAACAGGTGTCATGTTTTTTTTCCCATACTAAATTCAAAACAGCACTGTACCAGCTACTAAGAGGAAAATTAATTGTATCCCAGCCAAAACCAGGACAAAGTGTCTCTAAGTGGACTAGTTATGCTGACCTTGACAAAGCAATTAAACCAGATATCATTACGCTCCACAGTAAAATTATGTTTAGTTCAAAACAGAGGTTGAGAAAAAATCTAGGAAAATGCACAAAATGCCAAAGGAGGAAGGAAATCTGAGCATAACTAAATGTTACTTTTAAGCCTATATGCTTCCTTTGATGAAGGCTAATACATCCAATTAACGTTAATGAGAAATGCGTTGTGCCTATATGCAAGCTGTGAACTGAGATCCCCTACTGACCCTCCAAGATTTTTTTGTATGATTCAAATATTGCACTGTTACATTTAAAAGATATTTTGACTTGAAAAGTTTCAGGTTTATGTTTATTCTACCTTAATAAAAATGAATAGCAACAAAATATAATTGCTTCAGTAATGTTTTTGCAATAACATCAAGGTCTTTTATGTTTCTGCAGTTTGAAATAAAACCCTCAGAAATAATGTCAATGTATTTTGCATATATTACATAACCTACATTGTATAAATCACAAAGTGATGTAAATATTGTTTTGCAAGGTGTCCATGTCAGATTTCTAAAGAGACAAATAATAAATCAAAGGGGAGGAAATGGGGTAGGAGGGAGGGATTTCTTATTTGGAGAAAAAAATTAACCAGAGCTTAGATCTGCAAGAAAACTATTCCTGGTTTCAGGACAGCATTCTTCAAAGAAACAAAAAGTCTTCAAAATAGAATGAAAGACTTCAATTGTTTCCTGAAACAGATTTTAAAATGAGGAAAGTAAGGCATCTGCATTATTAATCAGAAAAACACATCCTACGAATTTTAATACTGTATTTGTTATTTTCTACTGAACACAGTGTTCCTCACAACCTGACAGGGTGATGATCCCAGAATCAAAACAGATGGTCTTTAGAAAGATCTACAGATCCTCTCTCCTAATGAATCTCACGAATCCTATAGGATTTATAATAAAGCTACTCATACATATTAAAAGAACTTTACTTCTTCAGTAGCTTCCTTTAACAATATTTCTATGAAAACAAATACCCATGTCTTGTGGGTTTTATGACTAACTTAAGAGACATCTCCTTGCTGTTTCACAACTGGTTCTGCAATGCTATATTATAAGCTTTAATTATTCTTATTCTTCTTCCCTTCCAGATTGGGGCGTCTGCATATGTTCTTTCTTATCCCCAGTTTTGCTCTGTCAGCTACCTCTATTTCAGTCAACTTTTCATTTTCCCTATTAGCCCTTCCATGACTTTCCCATTATACCCTCTTTGTGTGGAAATATAGCAGCATCAATTTCTCAAGCTGCCATTGGTTTATTTCTCAATCCCTATTCCTGCTGTGAGTCCACAGTTAACTCCTCTCTTCTATTAGTTAAACAAATGCTGACCTGTGACTTCTGCAGTTGTGCCATCTGCTTCTTTTAAAATTGCCTCCTCATCCTGAAACACTGCATTTTGTTCTACCTATTATATGCTGGAAACCAATTCTATTCTATACCTTGGAAAGAGATGGTTATTTTTGTGACATGGCTTTACAATGAATCCTTGAGTGTCACTCCTTCAGTCAGCCACAGCAATACAAGTTATGTTGGAGTGACTACATCAGTTGATGAAACACCTCTTGTAGGAAGAAGGCTGAAAGAGTTTGGGTTGTTCAGCCTGAAGAATAGAAAGTTCCAGGGAGATCTTACTGGTTTTTCAGTACTTTAAGAAGGCTTATAAGAAAGATAGGAACAAACTTTTTATTAGAGCCTGTTACAATAGGGCAAGGGATAATGGCTTTAAACTGAAAGTGGATAGAATTAGACAGTACATGAACAAGAAATCTTTTATGACGAGGCTGGTGAAACACTGGCACGGGTGGTGGTGGATGCCCCACCCCTGGAAACAGTAAAGGTCAGGGTGGACAGGGCTCTGAGCAACCTGGTCTAATTGAAGATGTCCCTGCTTATTGGAGGGCGGTTGGACTAGATGACCTTTAAAGGCCCCTTCCAAAGTGCACATATTTTGTATATTGTCAGTTAAAGGTAATGAAGCAAATTATTTCTAAAAAGGTATGCTATAATATACATCTCATATATTTATTTATAATATTAGATGAATGATTTAACATTCTACCAGGTAGCTGGTTCCTGAGGGCACCTGAAAACAACTCAAACCTTCCATAAAGTGTTCCTTTGAGAATTAAGTGCTCCCTGGCCCAGAGAGTTACCACACTGAAACAATGAGACTTCTAATTGCTTCAGTTTCTTCTGACTGACCACAAAGGAAACCAGGATGAAATATGTACATTGTATTTCACAGAGTTTATCCAAGCATCCCCAATACTTTTCCCATCATCAGTTCATTCGAGGCCAAACACAGCCAAAAAGCCAGTGAAATTTTTAATTGCAAGTTTCAGCTGGCTTCCCACTGAAATAATATGAGACTTCAAAACTAAAAACCAACTCAAATTCGTTAAGAAATCATAGCCCAGTGAAAATCAATAGTGGCATAGATTTATTAAACCATACAACTTAACACACATACAGTATGTTATCTATTCTTACTATTTTTTGTGCTTTATCCAGTCTTATTTTTTTCCCTTTTTAGTATTTGGCTCTTTTAATCTTTCTTTAATTCTTCCTCTCTAACCTCTGTTGTTTGTTTCTGGTGTTCACCGTACCCCCATTCTTTGTGATAATGTGATGCTGTTTGTAATTTTCCATAGGAATCTTTTCCAAGGATTAGATTTTGATTACAATTTAAATTAGCGTATTTTACATGGTTTGAGGTCATTACAGAAATGATGTGGAGCTCCAGTGTATGCCTTCTAATAGCCCTCAGCTAGTGGAAATTCTCTTGTTGTTCAAGAGGAAGAGGCCTATGATTTCAGAGAAGAAAGTTGTAATTTCCTCTTCATTCATCCATTCAGTTAGCTGGTAAATGTGATTTCTGAGTACACAAGCATCCATGAATGGCTTTATAATGATTCTGCAGTAAATTAATGTGATTTAATCTGAAGAGACTTGAAGGCAGCAGCTGCATCAGATGATGTTGCCCTCCTCCTGAAATGCAACAGTAGCTTTGGTGGAACATCAGAAAAGCTATCTTTTGCAGAGGGGCAAACAGGACATACAAATTAAACCTAAGGCCATCATTTCAACTACTTAACAGTAGAATTGCTGATGAGAGAGTATAGTTTCTAAAAGAAAAGAGGTGGGCAAGTAGAACAAAAGGGAGGGAAATATAGCCCGAAGGAAAATAAAGCTGTTGAATTATAGCAAAGCTGTTGAATTAGAGCTTGCACTGTGAAACATTAAGAAGCAGAGCACCCTTGCAAAACGTAGCCAAATGAAACCTGCAGGTCATAGACATGGCCATGAACATAAAATCCTGTCTAACCCATTCACTCATAAACACTGCAGATTTCCTTGAACACAGAACAAGCTAGGTGGAAAAGAGGATGAAGAAATCAACATTTAGAGACTAAAAATGCAACCTTAGAAAAGCATAGCTATAGTAATACTTTCTCTTAGGGGAGGTAAGGAAGTACATGTAGAACCTGGCAGATATTCTGTTGTACTGGTTTTAAACCATGACACCCCTCCATATCATTTTATCATTTTACCAACTATCTATCTTGTCTTTCTCAAGGACTGGCCTCTTTGGTCTCCTGGCTTTACACAGATGACTGTTCTTCATGAATTCTAGGTCTATGATCTCCCTAGAGAAGACCTACAAACATGCAACCAAGAGAAAACAGTTGTCCAAACCACTGTATAAGAAATGTGGACATGTTGCATCTCCTGCCACAACAGGTAGCAAAAAGAGAAAATAATTTTCTCACTCACGTTAACAGCCAAAGGAGGTGGGGATTCTGCTAAGGAGCTCAGGCTTCTGACTCAGCTTTCGTATGACCTCTTGTGAAAGGTTAAGCATTCAAATTTCTGAGAGTTCATCTGTGCTAACCCATTTGACCAAAACCCTCTGGTGCACGTACAGATTTTGCTTTGCAAACTATGAATGATAAAACATCCGCACATTTCTAAAAATGGACGTGTATAGTAATATCATATATTACTGAGTACCTACACACAAAAATCAATACCTAGTGAAATCAAGCATTAGAAAAATGCAGAGTGGGGGAGGGGTGAAAAATACTACCTGGTTAAAGCTGATGCAGTTTTAAGTAACAGATGTTTTTAATAATGTCAGTGAAATTGAATACACTTATTTTTCATTCATTTCAAAGAAAACTTTTCTTTCACAGTTCTATGTCTGCATTAGAATATTTTAACGCACTTAAAGCACTTAGCACTTTTGTGAAATTCATGTCTTCAGACATACACAGTACTTTGAAAAATAAAGGCTTATTTTTTTTTAAGTTTTCCAGAAGATTTGACTGTTACTTCTATGCTATGGTTGTTTCCACAGTCAGATCACTTATCTTCTCTTAAGAAATAGTGATAATGAGTTGGTTTTCTGCACTTATATGCGTGCAATGTAAATAAGGAACAGTCATTTCACTGGTAAAAGTTTAATTTGCAGAATTATTTCCATTCTCTGGCATTGTACTGTTATATAGCCTCTGAGTTAACATGCAGCATGAGAGAAGTTCTGTGAAAACAGAAATGAGGGTAACTCCCTACTTGTTTACTTGTAATCAGAAAGATAAACTCATTTTTCTTCCCCATGAAATCAAGAAAACTCTAAATCTAAAACCCCACTCTAAACAACAATATATTAAGACATGCAAGTCTTACTTACACATACTTTTTGTATGAGATCAGTTACAAAATAGACTTATCACATGGATAATGGACCTACACCAGGCAGGATATTTCTAATCTGGAAGGATGCTCTGTTAAAACAAAGATAGCAGATATGGAAAATCACAGATTACTGAATTTGTTTTGCTCTGCCTAAACATTTTTGGTTAAACTATGATAATGAACAAAATTGACATTCCCTTACTGCCTGTGGTGCAGCCATGGGGAGGCGGGCTGTCCCCTGTAGCCCATGAAAGTCCATGTTGGAGCAGGTCCCCCCTGCAGCCTGTGGAGGACCCCACACCAGATCAGGGAGAGATGCCCTATAGGAAATTGCCACTCGTGGAGAGGAGCCCAGACTGGAGCAGGTTTGCTGACAGGTCTTGTGACACTGTGGGGGACCCACACTGGAACAATCTGCTCCTGAAGGACTGAACCCTGTGGAAGGGAGCCACGCTGGAGCAGTTCACGAAGAGCTGCAGCCTGTGGGAGGGACCTGACGCTGGAACACGCATAGAGTGTGAGAAGGAAGGAGCAGCAGAGACAAGGTGTTAGGAACTCACTGCAACCCCCATACCCTGCTCCCTGTGTACTGCTCAGAGACGGGGAGGTAGAGGAGTCAGGAGTGAAGGAGAGAAGGAACCTGAGAAGAACAGGAAGGGAAGAGGCGGAGGGAAGGTGGTTTTAGTTGCTTTTCAGTTTCTCACTATATAAGTCAATTTTTAATTGGCAAGATTAAATTAATCTTCCCAAAGTTAAGTCTGTTTTCCAGTAGTGATAACTGGTGAGCAATCTCCCTGTGTCCTTGTCCCAGCCCATGGACATCTATTTTTTTTCTTCTGTTTTTCTTTCATCTGTTTTTCACCCCCTGTCTTGACAAGGGGGAGTGAGAGACCAGCTTGGTAGACACCTGAGGGGCAGCCAAGGTTAATGCACCACAACTGGACATAAGGAACAGAAATTGAATTTGTTAGTAAAAAATGTCATGTTAAGATTTATATTCATACATAGCATTCAGGGTTCAAAGTAGAACAAAGTTTGCCATTCTGGTGTATGTATATATTAAAGTACTAAACTTTAGAAAGTGAATTTCCTACACAAGAGGAAAAATCTGTCCAAATGAACTATCACCCCCACTGCCATAGCACTTAACGTTTCCATCAACAGTAAGAGGTTAATGTGAAAACAAAGAAATGTTGAAGGTGAAATTAGGTGGATTTGCAAAAACAATATTATGCTGGCTCCATGCCAGGTATCAGGAAAACTCACAGGATACACCCTTCAGGACTCTTCCTGAAAGGAAAGAAAGTCTGGGTGGAGTTTGGCAAAGCATCAACCAGGAATCCCAGGCATATCCGTGAAAGGGCAGAGTGCTTAGATTAAAAGCAAATTTGCTCCTTCCAGGAAGTGAGTATCAGATCAGCAGCTTTGTGACTTGGCTAGAAAATCAGTAAACTGACTGGAGAGCAGAATATTACCCAGTAGTCATAGTTTTTCTCCTAGAAAGGAGGAAAGAAACTATTTTTTGCTAGGAACTGAGTTAAGAGGAATTTTTGGACTGTCATTTCCTGTATATATATATATATATATATATATACACACACGTATTCCATACAGTGGAAATATACTTATCTACTAAAGTATAACTAACAGATCTTGGAAAAATAACTAAATATAACATAGATGCTAAAAGATTACTTTTCTCAAATCCTAGCAATTTCCATAGATGAGTACTACTCAGGACCAAGTTCTTAATATTTTTGGTTTCAGTGGTGGAATGCGGTCCTCTTTGAATATGAACACTAACAAGTAGCCAGAACGGACAGAGGGCAAAATATTTACAGGGAATAATTTGGGTCTCAGATGTCTTCATTATGCTCAGAAAGTAGAACATCAAAATGTGTGCATAGGCATGTCAGCATAAAACAGACATAAAAAGTCTAGATGCAAAAAATCTGTGCGCAATTCCCTTTCTCATTGCAGGAGCACCTGACAGCTATTCTCATTTTTATGTATTTTAGAAACATCTTTCTTATTTCAGAGACAGAGGGTTAAAAACCAGCAAAAAATAACATGTTTGTATCTTTAACTACCAAGGTTTTAGAAAATTATTTTTAAAGATATTTTGGAAAATTATAATTAAGCCAACACTGAGCCTATTTTAAAATTGCATCTTGCAAGTGCTTCTGCATAAAGGAGATGACAGTAAGTGGGCTGAAACATATTGATCTGGGGTTTCACTCACTCTTTGGTTTTATAAGACCTGAAAATGGACTACAGGTCCCAGTCACAGAACTCAGCAGTGTTTGTCAGGGAGCTAGTGAATTTCAAGAATTAACAGTTCTAGGGTGTTCTTTTAACCAATAAAACCTGTAAAGCTCAATCCAGTTCCCACAGAAAACAAAGACAGCCTACTTGTCTTCTAGTCACCCATCTGATCACAGACCTTATGGTAACATATACTGAAGAATTCCATTCCCATTCACTAACTTCTGCATCATGCTGGCTACCTGCAGGTTGGACATCTCTTTAAACCCCACCTTGGTAAAGATTTCAAGTGTTGATCAATTCACAACTTTCCTTGCATGATTGTAGTAGCAACTAAACAAATGTCAAAGGAGGTGTACTTCAGTTCCTGCTTGAATTTGTTTAACCTTATTTCAACACAAAAAGCTAGCAAGAACAACCAATTTTGAAAACATTTCTGTTTCATAACTTGTCCACTTTTAAGTCTCACAGGAAGGACATATTCTGCTTCAATAGTGCTGAAAAACAACACTAGTAATTATCCTGGACTGAGAAAAGTCATATTAAATCTTTGAGTCTGAGGGAAAGGGCATTTTCAATTCCCTCTTCCAAAAACAAATGCCTTAAATCTGAGCTATATTACAACAAAACTGTCACATATGGAACCAATACAAAGCCCACTTTCAGACCTGGGGCATTTAAATTAGATTAAATCCTATACCATAAGGTTTTGGAGATCCACTGATCCACTCCAAAACTGGATCTTCCTTTCAGCTCCAATTCAAAAGGAGTAGAAAACCCACATCACAAGAAACATCATTAAACATTTCAGTCCAGAGTGTCTTTTCTCTCATAGTAAAATTGCATAGAGGTAGTCCATCATGAAAAATATCTCCAGGAATTTCTACAGCTGAAGGAGGTTGGTTGTTCTAGAAAATTGAAATTACTTCTATTTTCACAAACTCTTGTATAAAACATAGACATTGGATTTTTTTAAAAAAAATATGGTAACATTTACT
Source organism: Agapornis roseicollis (assembly GCA_002631895.1). Classification (NCBI taxonomy): domain Eukaryota; kingdom Metazoa; phylum Chordata; class Aves; order Psittaciformes; family Psittacidae; genus Agapornis; species Agapornis roseicollis. The sequence continues at coordinate 4,125 of NDXB01019758.1, read as the reverse complement.
TGACCTGATTTTTATTATTTTCTTAGCCCCTAATGCTTCCTACTGCAATATTGGAAATATGTTTGGTACCCTCTAGTGGATAAAATAGTATATAACGTCTTATGTTATCCAAAACATGTATTCCAAGACAGTGAAATAGAATGTCTTCAAGTTAGGAAGAATATGAAAATTTCTTAAGCAGGTATGATCCAAAAAAAAAAAAAAAAAAAAAAAAAAAAAAAAAAATTTTACTCACCAATTCCCCCCCCCCCAAAAAAAAAAAAAAAAAAAAGGCT
>NDXB01019757.1:5592-15886 GCA_002631895.1 Agapornis roseicollis | reverse complement strand
TTTATAATCCCAAATAAAAAAGGATACTGAAAGAAAAAAGAAATAATATTATATAAAAAAGGGCAAATACTGTATTTGAGATGGTAATATCTTTCTGAAACACTGGAGAGTGAGGCAATGAATGAGTACACCCATTGAGTAATAAATCAGTGATGGAGTTAAAAAGAAGTAATCTATCATATGAAAAGTAAACAATACCTTAAAATCTTCTATTCATCTATTTACAATTCATGCTAATTGTTTCTGTCATAGCAGCTGTAATTAAAAGGCTTTTTAATTTAGTTATTTATCTGTAAGTTTTCATCAAATTACATTTTGAACTAATGTGCTCTCTCTAGAGAAACCCCCAAAACATTGATTAGTTATGTGCAATTTTCCTCCTTACACTACAATTAATTTGTTTTCCATATTTTATGACATTACTTCATCGCAAAAGGTGTGGGTTTTTATGAAATGTGCTTTGGAATATTCCTAGTAAAAAGGTAGAGTAAACATTTTGAGATATTTCTGAAAAATGTAAATTTGTATTCTGCTGGTCAGCTGCTGAAGGTGTAAGTCACATGCACAGTAGCTTAAGTGATGTGTTTATTTACTTTGAATTGTGTATGGCTCATGCAATGGTCTACACACTGCAGAGAAATTAGGATTTTTAGAACTCTGGGAGTAATCAGCATGTGAAATCTGCCAAGGATCACTGGCAGAACAAGGTGTCTTGAACCCTAGGTGCCTAGGTGTCTTAAACAAAGAACAGGAACACTTACTTGCCCATGACAATATGGCAGACATTTTCTCAGACCAACAGATTTATCAACCTTTGTCATTCTTCTATCACACAGTGAAAACATGTAAAGTTTTACACAGTTATTTGAAGTTATCCTCACTTCCTGATGAGACCTATTTTTTTCTAAGTGTCATGAAAAATAGCTGAATTGTCTTTTTAAATCTTTTCTAAGTGCTTTCTGAAGGTTTTAAGGACATAAGTTGTAAGAGTGCTGAGTGCATTAGATCATGAATAAGATCACAGCACTTGGGTGCATCAGCCATGGACACTTCAACAGATTTAGACTGGACAGCAATAGTTTACTGAGCAGAGCTTTGAAACATGGTGAAAGTAAGCTCACCTGAACAACAAAACTTGATTATTTCAAGATAGAGATGTAAAAAAAATTCACCAGGTTGAGCAGCCCATGAAAAATCACAATGGCCACTTAAGAAATATTAAATATTAACTCTTATGATCTTTATGCGTACCTTGTACATTGTATGTAAGGACACAATTAGGACTCAAGCAATGAATTGGCAATAGTGCTAAATTTCTTATGTGAACTTGGGAATAGCCATTTGAATTCAAACCCAGGTTGTGCAGTTCACTGCACCTTGTAGGTTTTTGGTACTCAGAATATCACTGCACTCAAATAACTAATATACCTTTAAAGGAAAACAATGATCTTTACAGAAAATGCAAAAAAATGTTAATTTGTTTACGTCGTTATTGCCTTTTTTAGTATTATAACTTTTACAGATAATTTTCAGGCTGTTTAGACTGCCTTATTATTTTTTTTATATTTCTGTGTAAGTGCATTAGATAGTGAGCTTTCTAAGAGAGCAACTTTATGCAATTAGGTTGCAGCACATGATAAAAGAAATCTTAATAGCTATTATCCATGGTAAGACACTGAAGAATATTTATTCTACAGTTAAGCTAAACAATAGGTTAACATTTATCATAATTTCCTTGTGTTTTACACTATTTAGAATACTCAGGAAGAAGTAATATTGTGATGTAAGTGGTTCCAGAAAATGCAGTAATTTACACTGAAAATCAGAAGCAGAGAAGAAAAAAGTTTTTTAAAATGAATTAGTATGGTGTTTAAGATAATTACATAACTATTAATTTTGGCTTCCTAATTCTAGGTTTAATTGTATTTATTACTCTACTAGATGCATTTAGTGATTCATTAATATATAATATATATGTAAAAGGAAAATCTGTGTTCAACTCAAATGTTAGTAGCCTTGAAAATATAATTAATGTGTTGACAACTTGCTGAAATAACATTTAAATTTTCATCTCAACCAAATTTAAATGTTTGATTTTTGGCTCCAGAATGTATGCAATTTGCATAAAACATTTCAGTGACACAAAATGCAGATTTAAGAGCTTGAGTTATCTGAAAACATTTACAAGTTTTTATTTCTTGGGTTTATTTCTCAGTTGACAAAGCAGAAAATCCTGAGCAACTGACCACTCTTTAATAAATACTTCTGTAATCAGTTGCTTAGTTGACATACACGAAAATAAAGTCTGATATTGATATCCCTGTCTGCAATGACAAGATCTGAACTTGCATTTGACTGAAGAGAGAGTAGTTCCTGATAGGAGTGATTAAATAGTCTGTGACAATAACACAGTTCAAGATTAAGACTTAAATATTTAGATGTCTCTGCATAAATGTCTACTCATAAACTAAATATTTAAACCTTGCTATAAAGCACAGGTCTGCTATAAACATCTGTAATCCTGCAATTTATCTGCCAGCCTGTTCCTGTTGAGACTATCCAAGAAATACTCTATGGCATCTGAAATAACAGTATAAGATTAAGTTCAAGCAACTGAATTAGGGCTGTAGTCAGTCCAGGCAATGCAAGTTGGGAAGAACTCAGCTCGTCCTAAACTAGACAGCTAGAGCATTAATGTAGATGTCTAGTATCATTTTAGTCTATTCTATGTGTTTGGCACATCCATAGACTTAGGAAATATGACAGGGAATATCCTGAGAACACAAGCCTTTTTAGAGTAGCAGATGAAAGCCAAGTGGGAAACCCCAGGGCACCTCAATGCCTATGTCTGTTCAGTTATATTGACCCACACATAGATTTCAACTGCATTTAGATGTTTAGTTAGTAGTAATTCATATATGTAAGAATATGCATATCTTAGTGTAGCTGTTTGCTCCTAAATGTAGACACTTGCATTATGTGTCCTGATCCTGAACTAAATATTTCCCTAAGTTTCTTCACTTCATGAAATAAGCAGTGAAGGAAGAGTCATAAATGATGTTATTAAGTGAATAAAGTATGTTGCTTTTTTTCCTCAAAACATAGGCAATAGAATTTATCAAATAAAAGTTTTAAGAAGGTAAATCCTAAATGAAGAATCAGTGTGATTTTTAACACATTGCTTAATTAAACCAGAAGTTCATTCTAAGAGTATCAAAACTGATCAAAGGAATGCAAAGAAAAAAGGCTCATGACTATTAAACATATTAATACTGGTAAACCTTCCAACTCTAATCCACAGATTATCTACACGATTGTGGATGGTGAAGAAGTATGCATGGAAGGAATGTACCACAGTTGCCTTTGTTTTCTACTTCAGCATTTTATGCTTGTCAACAACCTGGGCCTTTACTACAATTCAGTGTGACTGTTGTTAAATTCTTATCTCCTGTATCATGTACCAATGTCTAAACCAGGAGGCTTCCCATTGGATTATTTGTGTAAAAAAAAACCAAAAACAACATAATGTGTATGATTCACTATTTTTGTATGTCAGTGGTTAGGACTTGGGCATTTTGGTAGGACTGCCACCATTTAATTGTTTCTCAGTGTGTTTATGCATTTGTACAGAGTACAACTATTCAAACAGACACACTAGATACCTGATGCTGCTTGAACAATTCTTTTCAAAGTAGGACGCTGAAATTTGACCCCTTTTATGAATTAGTAAGGTTAAGCAGTTGAGTCTAGCAGCCATTCACAACCTTTCGACAACCCTAGTCTGCTCTTCATAATTTTCTGGGGTTTTACTGGAATTTGTACCACAATTTTGGAAAACACTTTGATGGAATACTTTCCTATCAGAACAAAGTATTTCTGCAGTGAAGAGAAAAGGCAAATTGAAATAATCCTGAAATACTTAATTCGATCCTAAATAATCCAAAATAATCAGTTTTCAAAAGACAGCCCTCCTCACAGAACATTCTTAAGTAACTTTTACACAAGAACCTAATTTGCCACAAAACTTCAGATATTCATGTGATTTGAAGTGTCATAATTGTGCCATGTATTTGCCTCATCCAGGAAATTATACTTTCTTGCTTGTCGATACAAAAAAGGTGAGTCCAAGAAAAGAGCTAGGTATGATTCAGTTACTTAGGCATAGGCATATGCGTATAGGCATCTAGTATAATTTCAAACACCCTTGATGCAATTTATTTATATGGGACTGTCAAGCCTTAGAGAAACTCTACATCTGGAACAGGTTTTGGAGGCCAAACCTCAGAGCAAATCAAATGACACTGATGTCTGTGTGTGGGTTCCAGATTCAAGGCATGACTGGAGGGGATATCAGAATTAATGCATGTCCTTTTTATAGGATTACTTTCAGCACCACTAAGAGCGTTCTCAACATGCAGGAACAGATGTCTTCAAAGAAGAAACAGAGACTGGGTTTTTTTCTGCAGAGTGGAGCACAGACTACTAATTTAAACAAGCGACAGTATTCTTTTCTTACTTCTTTCCACTGTCAGCTGCTGTTTGCTGTTTCAATTCTTAGCATGCATGCCCTTTTTCTAGCTGTGTGTGAGGACAGGATGTTAATTTTTCACAAGAGCAAGAATGATTTTGGTCCCTATACTGTTTTTCTCCACTCTGAATCTTCTTCCCTGTACTTACTGGAAAATGTGTAGTCTTTCTATTCTTTCTGCTATAAAAGACAATGCAAGGATAGAGCCCCAGTGAATAAAATTTTGCAAAACCTTAAGTGTCAGTATGTGTAATCTACAAGCACACCATTGTTTCTTTTCATCTTTTTTTGCAGTCATGGTGCTTTATGTAGGGGAGAAAGCTTATTAATAAGGATATACAAGAAAATAAATGAGACAAGAAAATAAATGAGTATTTACCAGTGGGGGCAGGGAACAGTACAATCATTACTAATTGGTTATGATTGAAGTTTAATAAGCCATTCACATGACTAAATGCTTCGGATTTGCCTTGTCAGCTGAGCTGTAGAAGTTGAGTGGCTGTTCGATTTTCAGGATGGACTAATGCTTTAAATAAAATAGAAATGCTTTGAAATTTATAAACTTCATTACTGAAATATAAGTGCAACATGACAGATGAGCTATTATAAAGAACACTGAATGCATGGATTGATTATAGTTATTTTAGCATTTAGAGAACATCATGCAAATGCTCAGCCAGCCCTTTAAACAGCTGAAGTGAAATAAGTATGTCTGTGCGCTAAAGCTTCTTAACCCTCCAGAATAATACTCTTACTCCTCTATTTAGAATCATAGAATTGTATCATATCATTTAGCCTGAGACTTAGTAAGTCAGAACATGAATGATAGCACCGGGAAAGGGGAGAAAATATATTTCATTTTTTCTGGCTTCATAAGCTAGAAAGTCTCTCTGAGTCAGCATGTGTCCTGTACACAGCTTTACTTTTCAATATGCACAAAACACATTGTCTCACTGACTACTATGAGTTTATGGAATTTCAAATTAGGCACACTTACTGGAAGAAAGGGTTTCTAGCTTAGTGAAATGTAACAACATTATTCATAAGTACCTCACTATCCTATACAAGATTTTTAAAAATAGCGTGTTAGAACTGATGCACCCAAATCCATTTATTGAGTTATGGCCATCCTAAAGGTGGCATTTTTTATTACTACTGTGAAAAAAAAAGCAACCAAGTAACAGGAGACCAAAGATTTTCTGTTTGAATGCAGTTTTTAAGATTTGTTTTTATAGATTGTGGACAACAATCTGGGGGGGTTCAAAAGCAGAAGGATTCCAGCCAGAGCTGTGCTGCAGAGAGAATTGTTACCACAATAATGTCTTAAACATCAAATACTGCCTTGATATATTCCAGAATTAGTCTTCTTTTTGTTTTACATTGCTGACTCATAGATGGTTTCAAATCCATTATAATGCCAAGATCCAGGTTTTTTTGTGGTTTTGTTTGTTTATTTGTTTTTTATTTTAATGGCTTTGTTTGTTTGTTTGTTTATTTTTTTTGTTTGTTTTAGTGGTTTTGTTTGGTTGGTTTTGTTTGGATTTTTTGTTTGGTTTTGTTTGTTTGTTTTTTAATAATATGGCCTAGTCAGTTAGCCTTTATTTTTAACTTGCACTTTATGTTTCAGTATAACCATTGCATTTCTCTGTATTCTCTGTTCGAAGTTCTCTTAATTTCAATTCAGTCATAGTATGCAGTGAGACAATGCGCTTTGCGCATATTGAAAAGTAACCTGAGATTTTAAATTCTCTGAATTTCAATATGTTGAATGCTTTAGGGTTTTTTTCGTACCCACCTTATAGACTTAACCTGTCATTGAAAATGACTGCCACCTCTTCTACTGTAATGTCATCATTTACATATTTCATCCATTCCAAATATTAATGAAAATATCAAAGACAACTAGGTCCAAGGCAGCTCCATGAGGAGTGACACTTGAAGGGCCCTCCTAGGATATAGATAAACCCTTAATAACTGTGTCTTCTAAATTTTAACTGGATGATTATACCTTAACTGCATTTTCTTAGCTGGCTTATAAGATGTCATGCATTTAAGTGTCAAAAAACTTAATAAAGTCTAGCTGTACCAAACTGACTGCTTCTTTATTCACTTTGCCTGTTAGCCTGTCAGAGAAAGAAATTAGATTAGTTTGACGTGATCAGGTCTTTACAAACTCATGATGTCCATTTTTATCACCTTATTATCTTTGACATACTTATAAATTGATTTCTTAATAATTTTTACAGAATTTTGTCAAAAAGTTCAGTTAGGCTAACACAGATCTGGGTTCCTTTTTTTTTCCTTTCTTTTTTAAGCTTAGATATTAGGCTTATTTCTGTTAGAATTACAGATTTCATAACTTCCTAAAAATAATTTTTCAGGGGTCTAGACATTTTGCAAAATTAATTCCTTATGTAAAAAAATTAATCTAGCCAAGCTGCACAACTTGAATTTGCCCACCCTACCTTATAAAGAAGAGAGACTGTACTGTGTTCTTTCTATAATCTGCTCTTTGCTTCATAAGACTTCTTAAAGTGTATTTCTCTATATATGCAGTCAAAACAAGGGTTTTGGGTCTTGTTTGTTTTACTTAACTCAATGCTTCTTGCATATCCTTGCTTTTTTGGGGTCTTATTTCTAATTTCCTTCTCCTGAGGCTCTTCTGTTCCTTGCTAATGGAAACTAATTTTGCACTGTTTTCTTTTAAGTAATTGTTATTCAACTCACCTTATACTTGTTATACTCAGTCAGTATTTCTATATAGGCTAGAAAGAATACAAAAACCCCAGTATTTTCCCAACCAGTCCCTTTGCTTTATAAAGTAAGAAATATTTTTAGTAGAATACTGTTGTGACCAAGAAATGCTAAACCATTACTGTCTTTTGCATCAGTACCTTTGTTTCTTATTCATTTGTATTTGCCTGAGCCTAAACTTTCAGCTGAGAGATGTGAGAGCATTCAGACACTGATATTCCTTTTCCTATCACCCAAGATGTTCAGATGATCAGATGTCTTCTGATCTAACCATGCAGATCAGACTGGTGCATTGCCAGTATCCAAGTGGGAAAACAGCAGGAAAACTGTCAGGCATTTGTTTAAGACTCTTAATACCTTATGTACACCTATACATAAGACCAGGTGTTTGTCCCTGGAAAGTGATCAGTGCAGATTAGTACTTTTCCCACATAAGAAATCTTTCAACAGCCAAGACACTTTGTGTTCTGTCCTGGGGAATATGAACTGTTAGTTTTCCTAGACTGTGATTCAAGTAACCTATTTTCCCATCAATTTTACTGTAACAATAGCCATGCAGTACATATTAACAAAATGGCATTAGCCTGGTTCTGTTCTATTTTGGATCCAAAAGCAGATGATACTTTTTCAGTTTCTATTTGTATTCACTGGAGATTCAGAGCAAGAAGGTCAGATTGCCACCAGATAAAACTGATGCTTGCCATATGGTGGCAAAATCTGATTAGAGAAGCTCAAAAGATTTGGCATCAGTGAACCCCAATTGGTAATATAAACCCTGTTTGGATCTAAGCATTGCTTCCTCACTCATCTTTAATATGTAAGCATAGTTAACATGTGAGCGAGCTCGTTTGCTGTGACATTTCCTAATGTTATGTTCCAAGAGAATAATTTCATAGGTTCATATGGTGACTTCAGTGAGTCAGCTTGGATTTGTACTTTAGGACAGACTGCCTTAGAATGAACACACAGCTATTACCTCGCAGATGTCTGTGGTAAAATTTTGAAAAATTACAGATGTAGCTGGAATGAGCAGGGAATCAATTATGAGCCATAGAAATTCTTTCAGTGTCTAACTCTAATTATATTAATTATGAACAAATGCAAGTTGTAAAAAATGCCATTTCCAATAATCAAATAAGGCCATCTTTTCTTTTGAAAAGACAAAGTTAAGCATGTATCCTTTTAAAACAGTTAATTATAAAGTCAGAGTTCAAACACACACTTGGTGATTACTGCAAAATTTTACTTCTTTCTTCATTACTTATAGCTATTTGATTTTATTTACTGCAACCAAATTTATTTCAACTTACTAGAAACACAACTGTGTGGCTGCTTGTGTCCCAGGCCTTGTTACGGTTTCCATTTACGCCCATCAGCTTATAGATTTTAGTGAACTTAATAGTGTGGACTTCGCTTTAAAACTATAAATAAGAGATTCATGACCCCAAAGCATTACTTACTGTAAGACATGTCCACAAAGACAAGCCTTTGAGAAAGACAACCCTTATGAGAGAACATAGACTAGACTTTCAACAAAAGCGTAACATGAAAAAAGCCCTTATCTGAGGTGAAAATGATCCTATAAAATACTTGCCTACAGTATCTAGGCCTGGATTTCATGCTCATATTCTCACAAATCTATGTTCTTCTACTGTTAATTTTAACTGATGTGACAGAAGCTCTATTGTAAAGAGCAGATGATCCACAGAAGGCTTTTAGTCTACCCAGTAATGTAAGTATATAAGCGGATAAATGTGCATATAATATTAATGTAAAATGGTTTAGTTAATCTTGCTCATTTGAAATATCTGACTAAACAATTAATTCTGTAGTTTTTGCTTGCAATGTGTAAACGATTTGCGATATGGTGAGTTTTATAGATGTAAATTATATGTGTATATATGGTGAATTGCTTTCATCAAGTCAACAATCTCTTAAAAAAGTACAAGGAATAAAAAAACAAGACAGAAAGGAAGGAAAAAGATATAGGAAACTAGAAGTGTCTAAGAACTGTGAGCATCAAGCACAGGCAGTTTCCGGAGAGATCTGTCTCTACTGCGGTTGATATAGGGCTAAAAATTCCTCTTTCAGTGGGGTTGAATCACACTTGGAGAGAGCAGTACTGGCTAAGGTAGGACATCATATGCATTCTGCATCAAAAGCAGAACCTTTTCAACTTGCAGGTTTACCAGCAAATTTCACAGTAATCAGCATGCCTGTTTCCTTCTGACAAAGCACAAAGTTTATGCCCATTGACTCTCATCCTATTGCCAGGCACCACCAAGAAGAGTCTGGCCCCATCCTTTTGACACCCTCCCTTGAATAATTATATAAATTGATCAGATGTCCCTGGCAAAAGAATGTGTGGACTGCAACTTCTAATCAAAGTAGAGATGTTACACACAATTGCAAGAGGCAGCAAAATCCATTAGCAATTATGCCATGGATTATTTAGGTTAGGTGATTTTGCAAAGCTTGTTTATATGCCTAATGAAAGTAAAAATTCACTCACAGCACAGTTAACACTAACATGCAAAGAGAAAAAAAAAACTTTACATTGAGAAGCAGTTGTAGCTGGGAGTCTATAGGCTTCAAAATTGATCAGTTCATACAAATTTGTGCTTCTACAAAATATAAAATATTCAAAAACTCTGGATGTCATTTAATATATTGGTGCTTAGTTTCTTTCTGTTCCTCTCCTGGTATAACATAGCTGATGGAAAAAAAAGTCCTCCCAAACCCCCAACTAATAGCAAACATTTTTAATATAAACATATACATATATTGTGTATATATATATACCTGTACATTTATACATGTATATGTGTATGTATGAATGCATACATTAGTAAGTAACATGTCAGCAAATCTTTCTATGGAAATAGGATTTCTTGTTAAGACAGACACAGATGTGCAGATCTGACCCAGATCTTTCTGTGCAGATACTTTCATGACAGATAAAATGCATAAAAGAAAATAAACAAAAAGATTTAAATATTTACACTTGTTTTC
>NDXB01019755.1:8173-62347 GCA_002631895.1 Agapornis roseicollis | reverse complement strand
TCTCAGCCTGGCTCCAGAGCAGAGCTGCTCCAGCCCTCACAGCAGCTCCATGGCCTCCTTTGGACTCGCTCCAACAGCTCCACGTCCCTCTTGTGCTGCTGCCCCAGAGCTGAATCAGGACCGCAGGATTTTGTTATGTGACAAGGAAGTGGCCAGCAGAGGCCGTTTTCCCCTCTAAAACCACACTCCATGTACCAGTATCTGCGCAGGTTTCTTCTCCTCAATACCAATTGCTTTGCTGAAGCTTCTCAGTGGTGGAGAGTGTCCTGCAAAGCAGATCTGGCAGACTCCAGTTCAGCACATAAAATAACCTGGAAACCCTGTATCAAATGGATGAAAAAGCAGCAGATCCTTTTTTTTCTCCAAACAGTTCACATTTATTGATAACGATAAAAAAATCTTTTAAAGACTATCTGCATTTTATTACCAAGAATGAGGTATTATGTATACAAAACATTTACAGGGTTTGATATGCAGTTCATGAGTGCAGAAGGGACACTGATAACAGGAAAAGAGCCAACAGAGGAGTCACTGGCAGGGAGAAGGAAGAGCAGTAATATCACACAAAGAAAGACCAGGGTATGGGAAATTAATTAGACTGCAGCAATCAAGTTCTATTGCCACAGCACTTTGCTTAGAGGAGGATGAACTATTGGTTTTGTGGAATTTTATCTCTGTTTGTGCTGTCGTGTGCTTTGAGCTCTAAAAGATGTTAAGATGAACAGCAGGAAAACCCCAAAGTGCCACTTTTGAGCCAGCTCAAGTGCAAAACAAAATCTAGATCTTCAGACTTGAAAAGTGACTGCAACTCAAAAAGGTCTACAAAGCCAGACACCTCTGGACAGATGTGGAGTGTTGAATGAAGCTGTTTCTTTACAGTTGTCAGCAAAATCGCCATCTGAGAGAGAGGGAGAGAGAGAAAGAAAGGGGACCATCTTCAACCCTTGCAGCCCAGTAAATGGAAAGTGGCATTTGCAAAGAGCCATGAGTGCCATTAAGTTAATTAACCTCACTGTGCCTCCTGCTGTGCTGGCTTTCCTGTGCCTGGGAATACTGGTTCCTGCTTGGCAAGAATCAAAGCAACTCTTTCAGGTTCCTCCTAGGCAGAGAGCTCCTATGAGCAGCCCAGAAGCCACAACTCATGGCTGTCTGCTGTGCAGGGTCTGGGTGGGGAGGTGCTTGACACCAAAGTGGTGGCTTTTGTCGCACAACAGGACACTTATGGCAGCCTAAATAACAGCTTAATCTCCATCTTCAATTTCTAAGTCCAGAATAGGCAAAATAGATGAGTTTGGTTCACTTTAAGGAAACTGGCCTCTCAGCACCTCTAAACCTGACACGTGTGTCACCCACAGCCAGAACTGGTCCACAGGAGAGGTGCTCTTGGAGACTTTGCAGTCATTAAATAAGGTTTATGTTGAGTTCAGAACCAGCTTTCCTCAGGCAAGGCATCCAGTATCTGCTCTGAAAGTGCAATACCTCCACAAGCTCCTCTACTACTTAGCCACCACTTAATGCTGTCTCCCCAAGATTTTATAGAGCCTCTCTGGCTTCCTAGCAGGGCCTGCAGCCATCACAGCAGCTCCTTTTGTATGGATGGACAGTTTAGGTCTAGAGGTGAGGAAAGACCAAGCAGGGTCTAACTTAATGCAAATCCTGCTGCATTTCAGACTGAAATCTCTGCCCCACTGCCATGTATGGTCTGTAGTTGTCTGCTTTGAGCTGAGCTCTCTGCTCAGCTCTTTGGGCCTTTGTGCCTTTTGCTGTGTGTGGAAGAGAGGTCTCCAAGTAGAAGGATACCTGAACAGACTAACAACAAGAGTTCAAAACTCAAAATGGCAATTCCCCTCTGCCAGTGAAAATGGTTGAGCAGGCACTGTGTAGAGCATCTCTTGCTGCATCACTTAGAGTCAAGATCGCTGTGCTCCCTGCCAACAGGAAAGCTTCTGCTGCTCAGAACACAAGCCCTCTATTTCTAACATGCACAGGGAAGGAGAGGAGGCTAGAAGGATTGGAAAGCACACAAGAAGGATGTAAGCCATACCTCCTTTGGACTGATTTAAGAAGCAAGCTTAAGCTCTGCATAAATTCCAGATAAGAAGTGTCTCAGTAAAATCAATTCACATGGAGTGTACTAAGGAAGTGGAGTGAAGCTCCAGCACTGAGCAGGGAACAAATCAGGATCAGCCCAGTGTGACACAGTGAGGGAGAGCCTGCTCTCTGCCTCTCTCTCCACAGTGCTTCAAGCACAAATCCAAGGAAAGTATGAATTGCTTTAACCCATCAAGACCCAGAGCTCAAGATTCCCCAAAAATGTGCTCGTACAAAAGGTATTAGTGTTTACAGCCTGGCCACAGCTCTGTGGGCATGCTTTGAAGAAGAACGGACTCACAAAGTCAAGTATCCAGCAACTGCTTTTCTTTGTGTCGGACATCACTTGGTGGCAATAGGAGAACAGTCTGCAGTACTGGAAGACCACAGGGGCTTTCTTAAGACGGCAAGGAATGTCCTGACAGGAGACTTGCAGTTGATCTCTAATGCACTATGGAGCACTTCTGGTAGGGTTTTTTTGTTTTTTACTTTTAAACATTTACACAGTTAAAAATGATTCCTAACTGATGCACTGGTTATTTTTCCTTTCAGTGAGAGCCCTTGTGTTCAGAGTTAGGATCTGTGCAAGCATATTTGCAAAAGTATCTATGGCTGCGTTAGGAAAAAGGGTTAAACTTAAGAGACTAGCTGTTGGAACTAACGAAGACCAGAACCACTAAGTTTAAAATTCAAACAGCTACTTTACTATCTATAAAAGGCCTTAGTGGGGTGGGGTTTTTTTGCACAATTGCCAGTTGAATATGGTGTATTGCAGTCAGCTGCCACAGGCGAGGGTCCAGCCATCTCATCCATTTGCTTTTCATCTGTTGTGGCACTACCTGGAAATCATGGAGCTGGAATGCGACTGGCTAGAAGAGGTGGTGGCAGCACTGAGCTGGGAGAATCCACTGTGGCTTGATTCAAGGCTGGTCATGGATCCCCTGCAATAAAAACCGAAGTAGTTTCAAGCTTCTGAACATACAAAGGTTTTGATTTCTGCTATGGATCTATACTGGGTTTGTCTGCACACTGACTAAAAAGCAAGCAACAGCTTTGGGGCAGATACTGAAAAGCTTTTCTCCCTTACACATAAGATAATGGGTACACAGAAAACCTCCTTGCAAAAAAGAGATGCTGTTCAAAGAGACTTAGAATAAGTTCCAGTCAAACAGATCTACTGGCAGGGAACTGAACTGGCTCAATTCCATTCTGAGTTGCACCCATTTTTACATGGCAACCTGCCAAGCCCAACACCTCACACAATGCTTTCATAGCAAAGTGACCAGAGATGATTATAATGAGATAACTAATTAACCTCTTTTATACATTAGTTTCCCCCAGTGCCAGTAATGGTTGAATTTATCTACTGTTTCTTGAGGGCTTTTTTTTTGAGGCCTAAGAAAACACAAATCCTAACAATTTACACGTATTTATGTGAACTTGACAGTGCTTGATCATCTAAGTATCAGAAAGGTTTGACATCACCTGGCCTTCATGAACCTTAGCCATACATACCTGAAATCTTCAGATCCTATTACTTCCGTATAGTACATCACTTTACATTTGTGAGAGGAGACCTGTAGAGATGCTAATACATCATCCACACGAGGCAGGTTGGTTGTAGCACAAGCAGGCATACTATGAAATTTCCACTGGAGGATATAGAAGCCAGGCCACCTGGTCACATGGGATCCCTGGAAGCAGCCACAGCAAGAATTAAAGATCAACTTTGTCAACATGAATATTTTTAGGCTTGAAATTTCTTTTCCAAGCTTAGAAAAACTGCCTGAATGCCCATCACTTTTAACTCAGTGCCAGTATTTCAGCTCCTCAGCCACCTGGCAGTGCTGGTCAACATTCCCCACACAGCACATGCTTATAAAAGTTATGACAGAATGCCAGAGGTTCCTCCTGCTTTTTGCCAGAGCCAAGGGGTTAGGATTTAAATATCCTGAAAAGGACAAAGTTCTTCTTTAAAACAATACCCATTTTTTCCACTTACTTTCAGTAATGGCTGTCCTTTGGGACTGTGAGAAGGGCAGTCAAGGCTCCTGCCTCACAGAAAGAGAAACTATAGCTCAAGAGGTCACTGCTCATATTTGCAGTTAAAACACTTTCAGTTAGATGACTTAAGGAACAGCTTTTCAAAGGCTCTTCAGCTCTTACTTCAAGTTAAAAGGACAAGCAGTGGCAGAGTCTGATCGCAAACATGCTGCATGTAATATCAAATTTGGTAATTAAAGGATAGGTTGCAAATACCATGAAAAAAATAACCAGGAACCTTGGCCATAGGGAGCTTCATATGGTACCTATCAGAGGGACAAACACACAGAAGCTGAGTCTTAATTTCCACACTTCTCCCATTACTGTGGTAAGAGACTATGATATTCTTCAAACACAGACTGTTTACTTCAGAAAATAATGGTCAAAATTACAGCACACAGCATGTCTTGCTGCTTTCAGGATGAGTACTTCATCCTAGGTGACTTCCCTAAGGTCCTTGCTGATCAATCTCAGTCACTATTGGACTGATGTAATCTCCCCTCACAGCAGATCCCATGTAAATACTATTCCCATTCCCTGAAGCATGCAGCTAGGAACAGAAGCCGAAATGTCAGCCAAAAAGCAAGCAGACAGCCTGGAGCTGAATCACTACTCAGTCATCAATAATAATTGTGAATTAGAATGTGTCACTTTGGAAATGGCCTCCACCTGCTGCCACCTGAGGATTCAGTGCTCTCACCTGCACACTCTCCCCTTCTTTGCAGATAAGGGGAGACTCCACCATACTGTAATCACATCCCAACTGCCAGACTTTGTCTATCAACTGGACGTTGTTCCCACCAGGAGAAGTAATACTGTGAGCTCCCAGAGAGTCCTTTTTAGGAGGCTGCGGAGCTCTCTTGGAATGAAAGATGTTAAAAACAATGTCGCCCTTGCACACGTCAAAATCCCATGTGATGACAGATGAGGCATCCACAATCTGAATGAGAACCTGAGATAGAAAAGTCATATTAGACAATAGCAATTTGCTTAGTAAAGACAAACTCCTACCAAAAATGAAGACAAAGAACAGAGCTTTTTGTTGAAACTAAGCCCAGCAGCTATTAGAAAGGCATCACAGATATAAATTCTCTCCTGATGGAGTACATTTATTGTAACATATGACTTCCAGAAGCTCTCAAGTAGCTTCTGAGAATACTGTTTGTCTTTGCTTCAAAGATACATAAATGGAATGAAAACCAGACATGTTTTTTAAATGGCAAGATGACAATACAAGGAATGGTCACAAACTTCAGCTACTAAAGCATCATTATGCACCTTAACTATGGAACAACAAGGTAGAAGCTTGGCAACTAAATAATTGATTTTGAAACCATTTTCTGTCAAGAAAGAGTCCAGAGCAGAGGGCTGAGATGAAAGAAAAGGGTAGGCTGCAGCCATACCTCATGCGGAGCTCCTTTGAAGACACTTGCAGACTGGTAGATTGTTTCAGTCCAAAGCTTTATGTCTTCATTTTCCAACTCTTCTGCTGTCCGATAGAGGGACTTGGGAACCAGCCCACCCTCTGGCACTTCACACTGAAAGCATAAACAGCCATTATAAAGTATCCCCTCTGTACATCCACACCCTGACACACACTCTGCCTGCTAGCTTCAGAAACCAAAACTCACCTTCAGCAAGTACTCTGAAGAATGAGATATGAATGGAGTTTGAAAGTAATTCTGTAGCTTGTATATCACATACATAAATATTCTGTAGCTTGTATATAACACATACATAAATATATTTTACAATGAGCTGGTTTAGGTGAGTTTGCAGAATTAGACACCAGAGGAACAGATCTTACTTATGCACAACAGCCACCACCACAGAAAATAACTGTGTCGATGCTATAGTACCCATACTGCCCTACACCTAAGATAGATGTGAGCCACATAAGAATCCTGAGGACACTGGCAACAGGGACAGTCTAAAAACTATAGCCTACACAGACCTGAAAGAACTGGGGTAGCTGAATTGAAGGATGGTGGGCAAATGCAGTAAGTTGCCAAACAGGAAAAAGGATAATGCAGTCAAGGAAGGTGACAGTTTTGAAGCTGCAACTGTAACAGCTCAGTACTAGAACTGATTACACAACTTCCTAAGCGATCTTCTATTTAAAATATCTCTAGTAATGAAGTTAAGACAACTATCTGATCAGAGATAGGTTTCATAGGAGTGTTTGAAAACTGCGTTACAACACAGAACTGAAGGAATCTCTGAGAAGTCATTTTTGTTCATATATCCAGAAGTTAAGAAGAGAAAAGAGACTATCATTTTCTGTGACAGACAACAAGTGGTGTAGCAATTTGCTGTCTGGTAACATTCATTTTTGCTTATTAAGCAGTGGATTTTGCCAGCTTCTTGGGCTTCAAATTAGATAGCACAAATTCTCTCCACTGAAAGCTACTGCTGCAGCAGAAAACAGCCTACTCAAGATAAATACAAGCTCTACTCTGTCACGTGTAACAGGGCTTCCTTATAATTTGATACTGTATTTGAACAGACCTAGATGAACTTTCAAGAATGGTACAGAAATTAACTTAAAAAAAGTACACAGGGGCTTAAAAAGCAAGCCTGAAATTATAATTAAACACAGCTGAGTTCAGGAATAAAAGTCACTTAAGTGTTAAAAAAGTCACTTAAGTGTTACTGTGACAGAGGCTCCAGAAGATGCCCCAGCTGCATTCCTACACCTCAATCACAACAGTGAGCCTGTGTTGTCAAAAACGTTACAGAGAAAAACCTTAGAGTATCATTGAGATGTTATAATGACAGATTCAATTGACACCCACAGGGTATGCAGGGAACAGCTACTGAAGCACATGACAAGGGACTGAGAAATTACAGTATCTTGCAGTAAAGCAATGGTGTTAGTTTGCTGCGGGCTAGGAGTCCTGGCTGTTTGTTAAGCCCTGCTAGCAGGTATGCCATGTATTTCCTTGGGCTCCTTATGGTACTGGTTAATTCTTTCAGGTGACATAGACTCTTCTGATCGTGACAGCTCTTGCACAGTGTTGTGCTGCCACATCTGCTTGAACCTGACAGGTAACAGACTATGGCTTTTAACCTTGGCTATTTTGTAAGTTATTTGATATTCACTGTGCATCCAGAAGAAAACAGCCTGGGAAATCATAGTCCCTGCCTCCAAACTACATTAAGAATCATCCTGTGCTTCAAGGCTTCTTTGTTTAAAGGAATGGAGGGGAAAAATAATGAAACCCCACAAACAAGTTGCTGCATACACTAGTTTATATTCATACCATGCACTCTCCACCAAGAAAATCAGGGATGATTTCTTTATCGATGTAATCCAGCAGTCCCCCAGGACCCTGGTAGTCATTTCCAGCATAAATAAGGAATTTCTTTCTAGTGTTGTCATCAATGAATGGACTGACCTACAAGCCAAGAAAAACAGATTAGATCAGGCTCCCACATTTTTCTCAAATCAATTTTGGAGGGATCAGTTTGATTGTTACCATCCTCTTTAGCTGACACTACAGTGAAGCTAAATCAACTGATTGCATAAGCAAGTTCTTAGGTAGTGTTTTTTAACCCACCCCAGGAATCCTATAGAGATGTTTCCAATTGGTAACATTCCTGCTTATAAAACCTGATCTCTAAAGAGCTCTTACAAA
Organism: Agapornis roseicollis; assembly: GCA_002631895.1. Classification (NCBI taxonomy): domain Eukaryota; kingdom Metazoa; phylum Chordata; class Aves; order Psittaciformes; family Psittacidae; genus Agapornis; species Agapornis roseicollis. The sequence continues at coordinate 54,575 of NDXB01019755.1, read as the reverse complement.
CAAGTGTGTAGCAGTGTGCTGAGAGAGCTGAGGAATACCCCGAATTACAAACATACCAGTGTCCAAAGAACTGGGAATACTCGAGGTGCTCTAAGGATAAGGAGACGACCCAAAGTCTCGGGGTAATTAGCTTCAACCACCTCAATGATTCTTAGCAATGCTTTGACACCAGGTCTCCATAAATGCCGCATGTTCAAACCTTCCAGATCTACTAGACAGGTCCAAGAGCTGAATATGAGAAAGACAAAAATGAAAAGAAAAACCTCAATAGCATCAAAATTCTCTTTTGTTATGCAAGTGTCCAATGGACTGAAATGTGTGGATCCCACTGCATGCTTTGGTTTCTTCTATTTTACCTCCTTGTCTTGTACTACCTGTAGACACTGGAGTTTAAGGGCCTCCAAACATAAAAGTCTTAAGAGTGTGTCAAGCATGGTTACAGAGTCTGTGCAATGATCACTTTGCACATCACATGTATTCCCCCACAGAGAGTTCAGATTCAAGGTGAAGGTTAAGATAAAGCCAAAACAAGATACTGTCAAAGGCCACCCGAATGTTAAACCATCTCTTTTACTGGGAAATCAACTAGGTGGCCATGCTGCAATGAGGCAATTTAACATTTACAATGCAGATTTCCTACCAACATGGTACAGTTATAATGCCAATACATGTCAAAGCTAATTCTGCTCTCAGGGAAAGAAGCATTTCCTGTAAGAAGAGGTATGTTCTTATACTAAATACTGAACTCTAGCACATGCTTTAGTTACTTTCCAAGTTCAGGTCTTGCCCTAGGCACAAATCCAAGATTTACCTCTGTGCAGTATCAGCTAGCATCCATTAAACTATGGTTTCTATGTAACAGTAAACCTTTCTTTGTTTCACTTTAGATGTTTGGTATGTAGTCCTTTAGGATTGCCTCTACAAATGGAGATCTAGTGAGCAGCACTATTTCACACTTCCACACATAAAACCCTTCAGTCTGATTTGACCCTCCACTGAGAGCTAGGACAGCAAGTTCTTTAACAAGGGCAAGATAAGCAGGCATACCACACATCCCTGAACCTTCACAGGGTAATGGAAGGACTCAGAAATTGAAAAGAATCCAAGAAACACTGTTTCTTTCTAGGGCCAGTCCTGCATTTATTCCACACCCTTAAAACCATTATGCAGTTAACACTTTCGGAAGTGAGCCCTACAATGGCCTGAAGACGGGATAACAAGACATTTCTGACTGAACTTCACATGAAGTTGTGCCAGCATTTGGAAAACTAGACCTCAGGTTCCACAAGGTGCCTCATGAGCTTACTTTGCATCAAGAGTTGAACAACCACATAGAAAAATGGAGAATGCAACCAAGAACTGAGTATAATGTTCATCCATAGTCCATGCTAAGGCTCAAGTAACATGAAAACAATACTTGAAACTACTGGAAAGGTTATCCATGATATCATAGCCTGAACTTTTTGGCACTCTGTACCAATGTCTGACTATAAAATCCCCCCAAAAGAGAAATGTGAGTTAGGCTGCATTGCTTTGCAGATGCACAATAGAAGAGAGCAGGAGCTTAACACCCCTCATGTAGAACCCTTATGAGCATGACACCAAGACTGCTGGAGCAGCTGTGCATTTCCCTCAGGCTTTGCCATGCAGACCGACTCTAGTGGTAACTGAGGAGGCTCTCAGTTAACTATAACTCTGCTTGTATCTGCCTGTGAGACACACAGCCCTCTCTTGTTCCACTTAATAACCTTTGCTCAGCAGCATCACATTGCCTCATGTTCCCCACACACCCCATGAAACCAGGTAATTCCCAAAGAGCTGACCCACTTGCATTTTACCTTATTGGCCTGCCAAATACTTTTGTGTTCTCCTCACATCGCCTCAGTCCTTCTTCATTTATTGAAAGAACCTGTACAACAAGACATGTTGTTTAAAGAAGATGGTCTTAAACTCAGTAGATGGGATAATGGAAAAAGAAAAGGTTTATATCCAAAGTGTAATTAAAACTACAAACTCAGTCAGCATAAACTTTTATCCCCTGCAAAGAATGAACCAGAAATCACCACATTTACCCCACTGGTTGGTCTTGTTGAAAAATAAACACACACTTCCAGAAAGGCAGTAAAATATAAACAAGATCCTCCTCAAAACTGAGCCCCAGGAGTGATGCAGACAAGAAGTCCCCTTCCCCTTTAAACATTGATTTCTTATTTACTCAGAAATTAAAGCCTCTTTTTAAGCTGTAGAAAAGAGTCCTGAAACAGAAGTAGGGAAAACAAACAAAATATAGGATATGCCTGGAAATGCCACTGGAAGAGAAAAAAGTAAAACCCAGCCTTAGCTTCTAGTGGTTATTATGGCCATGACTGTTGTTCTTAGGAGTCAACAACAACAAAAAAATCATTGCAAACCTGGAATTCTGCCATCTTCTGGTCTGGAAACTGAGCAGATCCACAATAACAGAGCCTTAGCCATGCCTTTAGAGAAGGCAAAATTAGAGGAAAGTACTTTAAGAATTAAGTTATTCTTATCCTTGGAGCACAGGCTTGATAAAATCTGAACATGGCATTTTATATTCCGTACAAATGCAGGGATTGAAGTTTAGAGCACTGCACAACTGCAGAAGAATCTGTGAAAATGCTAACCAATAACTAAGGGAGCTGCCAAGAACTACGCCTTTCCGCCATCAGTTTGCAGTTGGAAAGAATGCAGAAGATCAGATACCAGGAGCTTTCAGATATATTGAAACAAAAACAGACGGCCAGAGAGTACATCAAAATATCCAGTGTGATGAATGTTCTGGCAAAGGAGGAAATTTCTAAATGAAAATATCACATTGTTAGCAACTTGTTGGCTCCAAAAATACTTACGTAGCGCAGCAAGGCCTCTTCCCCAAGAGCTCGCACTAAGCCTTTGGTATCCATCTGTCCCAATCTCAGCACGTACAACGGTCGACCATCTGAATAACAGGAACAAATACATCAACCTAACCCTTATTACAGCAACAGACAGTTTGAGTGAGCTACTTTTATGCTTAAAGGCCAAAGGGAAATAAGCCATACTCCATTCAAACTTTGTAGTCCAGCTTGAAGAAGGAGCAGACAACACCAATTTTGCCTTGTCCAGCTACACCAAAAGACTGCCTGTAAATGAACTGCAAAAGTTTAATGGAGACATCTTGATGCAAAAATAGCTCCCCTATCAGCAAGGCACTTTCAAAGGACTTCAACAAGTACACTAGTACACACAAGATCTTGGTATACACAGTTAAAGACTATAATTAGCTTCCAGGACAGCCTAGATACAGGAAAAGCTTTAGTCCATTAGCGTAGGTGAAGAGTTGCAACAAGCAGCAAACCTTGAATCATGTATGATGTAATAGTGCTCTGGATAGCTTACAGCAACCTTTCTGGAAAAGCAGCTGCACTGAGTTCTGGGAGCTAAGAAAATAACATGTTAACCAAGGGACTTGCTTTCTGCAGTATTTGCTGGAGTCACACTTTTCAGCTATGTCATTACGCATTATGCAGAACTGGCAAACAGCCTCACTTCTGCAGGTTAAGCCTAGTAAGAGCAGACTCTGTTCCAGGGATCAGCTTCAGATGGACCCTCTGCATTCAAAGCCTTGCCTCTTCACTTTTGCTGCATACTGGGCATCCCAATAATGTCCAGGATGCTAAGGCATTAAGCTTAATAACTGCATTGGCTGAATTTGAGAATCAAAGCTTGCATTCCTGGATCTTCATAATAGGAGCTCATTGTCTGAAACTGCTTCCATCCTCCCAAAGCTGTGATGCATTTTGTAGGGTTTGCTTCATGTATTCTAGTACATAAGCTAAATAATCACCAACTTACAGAACTTACAGAATATGCTAGGACACAAAAATAATAAAAAAGAAGAGCTTTTATATATAAATATATACATATATATATTATATATATAAAAACTTCCCTGAAGTCCTGTTGTTTGTTCAGCTTCACTTCCCTTCAACAAATGCAAAGAGGAGTATCAAATTATCATTAAGTCCTTTGGAACACAAGGAAAGAAACTGTTAATATATCAAACCCTCCAAATAACCTAAACTGCAGAGTCCAGTCAAGTTATTTCTTTGGCAAAGACACCCCCTCCATGAAAGTTCAGGGTAGTTTGTATTTTATCAGGTCTAAAAGAAAATGTTATTTTAGCATCAGCACATGATTATCTTGGAATGTGCTGTTTAGCTTTTGAAACACAAAACAAACAGTGCTATTAAGCTTTATAGCAGGTCTTCCTCCCTTCTCAGCATCCAAAGCCAAGCTAAGTGCTTACTAACCCTGGTCCACCCAAATGACACATGAAGGAAAGTCTCAGCTGACAGTGCTGTATTATTGCTGTATATTTTATATTCCATTAGAGCTTTGTGATTTAAACCACCATTTGATTGAAGCATTCCTGTCAAAATAAAAGCCACTCAGATGCACAGAAAACTGTGCCAATTGCAAGCCAAAATAATAACTTTTATTGTTTTGTACTATTAGCTCATTCTAGACAACATGCTTCATAATCACCCCTGCCTTTGCTTTAACACTGAATGCTATAGAGAATTCTGCTAGCTGAAGTTTGGCACATTTAGCACATGTAGGAGGAGAGGAACATTACTAGAAAAGAAGATTCAAAAGAAGAACCTACCACTAAAATTTTAAATTACATAGAATTATGCTGTTTTGAATTCTCTTTCCACTATTGACAAACCCATGCTTTACTTGTGGGCATGCTGTAGAAGAGATTAAAGGAACTGGAGGGGAAGGGAGGGGGCATGAAGCTCACCACAAAAATGATGAACTTCTCAGGATGACATTGAACATTTCTTTGATGCATTCTGTACCTTTCTATCTGCTTACTGGCAGGACCCAGTTATGTGCTACTGGCAGAGGAGGTCTTTTCTAAGTAAGGACAAGGAACTGACAGAAAGGGAGAACTTGTTCACAGGTCTTTTCCCCTACAACCTTTACAAGCATATTCCCATTTTCCCTTGTTTGAGGTTTGTTACACCCAAAGCAGCAGGGGAGAGCCATTCAAGCTCCTGGCCGCTACTGCTGACAGCATCCTATCCTGCTTCATACACTTCTTCTAACAGGAAGAGCCAGCAGAAACAATGGTGCCGAGTGAGGAAAAGACTAAATCAGAACACAGACAGCTCACAGTGAGAGATCATTTCCTTATCTAAAGAGCCCAGCTTGCTCGAAGCAACGAATTCCAATTCTGTGTATGTATTAGCAACAAGATCAGTGCACGATAAAGCAAGCTGAGGGACAGGGGAGCATGTCAGCCACAGTCATCCATGTTTAAAAGATGTGGCTGTGGCTCACCATTCAAAGGGAATTCAGCCAAAGCTTCTTCCCTTCTTAAATAAACCTGCTCTGTTTGATGTTTTTGCAACATACCACTTTTCATCATTAAGCTGATTGTAATGCCATATAACTATTCATTTATGCCATCAGCAGACTTACACAACATCAGAAATAAATTGATTAGAAGGATATACGTATTTACAAACATATTTTAATCACAGAAAGAATACTCTGCATTTGCATAACACACTTCTAAGCATCTCTGAGCACTATAGAAGTGCAATTAACAATTTTTCTTAAGCTATTGGCAAAGCAGAGCTCTTTAGAGAGCTAAATATGTCAAGCATTAGTCAGAAAGTTTAGGACCTAGGAGTCTGCCTCCACCAACTAAAAGAGCTGGCACCGTCAATTTCAATGCAGTTAGTACATAACTGAGAAGTTCTAACCATCTTTCCAGTCACCTCTAGCTAACAGAGAGACAACTATCACCTTTAATTCAGAACATAAAATGGCTGTTCAATATTCACCCTGTGTAGCATACCTTTGTCATGGTGATGCCAGCCTCCTGCATAGTAATCCTGGAGTACTTGAGGAGGGTTCCAGGTATCCAGAATATAGTCTACCTGATGCTGCTTACGCCATGTCAGTGACTGGCAAAGGATCTCTCTTGCTTTATCAATGTTGAAGTCCCGGGCACGCAGGAATCTTAAAATGTGTTCATCCTTTGGGATCTATTAAAAAAATAACCCAAACAAACAAATCCCAATTTTGTATTCAAGGTTTGAAACAAGCACAAAACCCCCCAAATGACAGACACTGAAAAACATGCAGCCCTGCACCCTGTTACTCGAGCAAGTCAGTCTTTGCAACGAAAACATGAGCCCTATCAGATACTGCAGCTACCTTCATATAAGGGATATAAAAATGTCATGAACCCAGTGTAATCATTTACACCTGTGTGACCATACTAAGTCAATTTAAACAAATCTAGCAACAAAAGACAGACTGTATTTCATTGTTAAGCGAAAGGAAGCTGAGCCATACATGCCAATCACAAGCCTCTGGAAAATCCCCAGCCTTGCTATCAGTGATTTAACTGGCCACATTGCTTCCCCTTACGTGCACAGATTTGAAAAGATGACATTTGGCCAAACCAAACAAATGTAAAATACGATTATTTTAGAACCAGGCAGAGTTATAAAACTGATGTTATCCTCCCTGTGCTAGTTTGCTGACATTCTGAGGCAGTCACGCTAATTGTTTAAGCACCTCAACTGGCAACATCGGCTGGACAGTCACATCACAACAAACTTCTATTGCCACTGTACCAGGTTTTGGTCATGAAGTGCCATTTAACAGGAATGGTTAGTGACAAGAGGTGTGGGTATGATGTTTCATCATGTCCACCTTGCATACTACATGTTGTACGACAGAGTCATAAGAGACCAAGAGTAACTTACTTTGCCTTTGTGAGTCTCCTGGAGCCATTGCCTCAACCGAATGAGGCAGCTTTCCTGCATTGGGGTCAAGTCACCCAGATACCTCTTGATGTAGTCTGCGTCTAGCTTGTCTAAAAGGAGATGCACATGTGATTAGAGCGGTCCTGAACTAATCAAGCCAAAGTAGTAAGTGACCTTACTACTGTTATCTGAAGGATAGAAGTGACTGCCCTGTGTTCCATGCAGTCAGAATTGAATTAAATTTCTTTCAATCAAAAGATAAGCAAGGCAACTTATACAGTCATCTTAATGGTCAACCAAGATTAATTCTCCTTCTGCAACTAAGGGAAGGAGTAAACCCAGACATTTACAAAAGCATTTTGCCAGCACATTCATATTTGTCAATCTACAGCACCACAGGGCTTGCTTCTTCTGGAAATATTTGGAGAAGCTTGGATCTGAATCTCCCAGCGCAAGAATTTTCCAAGATCCTCGTATTAAGAAGATACAACAGAAGACTGTCCAGGAAACCTTCAGCACTTTCCTCCTCATTATTGCTATAGTAATGCCTATCCTGAATTTCAGGGCAAGCAGCAGGCCATTCATTTGCAGCTTCATGAACAGCAAAGTGAAGAGTTTTTCCACTCATGCCTGACCTTCCTTTACTAAAAGGATCAGCACACTACAGCTATTTAAGCTACTCCACACGTTACTGCTTTGCTAACCTGCACTTTAACATTGTATGTTACCAAAGAGCCAATGCAAAGATTTTCAGCTGCCCATCAAAAGGAGCTCAGTGTGGAGAGCCTCTAGAGTACAAAGAATCCCCACCAAAATAAGTCAGACCATCATACCATCAGGTGTTCCTGCTGTGGGCTCTGAGGGACTGCTTGAGGTGTTGAGGATCTCCTTATTGCTCAAGCCCTCCTTTGTGGCAGAGTCTGGTATATTAATAGCAGGTGAAACTGGTCGTCTTGGGTGAGATGTAATGCCCTCTGATTTACATGCAACAGGAGGAGTCCAACGAGGAACAAAAGTTATTCCTTCTTCCTCCAGCTGCTTCAGGTAGTATTCTATTATTTCTTTTCCCTTCAAAAAGGAAAATATATTTCAGCTACTAAAAAAACCCCATTTAGACACAGAAAAGATTGGGCTGAAAATCCATGAACTGGCCAGGCCTCTTCCAAGATTATTCCACTTGAAAATACAGACCTATACACACATGCTGCCCCAGGCTAAATAAACAGCCCAGCTTGCTGAACAGAGCAGCCTGTTACTTAGCAGTGGTATGCTGCCTTTCAGTAACTGGGAGCCAGGCACCAGCTCACCTTCTTAATATTGCTGGTGTATTGCTTCATGGCGATCTTTTCCACTGTGCTTTCAAAACCAAAGAAAGATTTTATATCCAGACTTGCTGACTGCTCAAAACAGGTCCAATCTTCATTGTCAGGATGAACCTATTAGGTAAAAGGAAGTCATACAGCTTTAATTACTCATTTAGTATTTTTCCTCCCTCTCAATATTTGAAATGACCATTTCTTGTTCTACCCACCACTACCACAGCACAATTTTTTCTTAACAAGAAAGGGGAGGGTGGAGAAATACCAGTGCATCAGCCAAGAGCCAAAGGACTATCACATTTATACAACTAACACTATGTACACACAGGCTGTGACTGTACCATATATGTGGAGCAGTGAGCTTTCTGCTGCTGCAGGTTGGACTGATGACCAAGGCCAGATAGCTTGAGGACTGCAGCAAGTAGCATCAGCATTTCCAAGCACTGTCGCAGCAGACACACTGCACTTGATTGTTCCCTTGATGTGCAAAGTACCTTCAGATTTACAGACTGAAAACTATTTTACTTTGTTCTCCTATGATAATGCTCCTGAAAGAATGCTACTTCTCAGTTGATTGACAGCTGAATAAGCTATCATCAAGCACTCTCAACTTTCTTCTTAGCTTATACCTTACTTTGCTGAGAGATGATCCTGAAATAGAGATGCTACTACTTCCAGCTAGGCTCAGTCTTAAAGGTGATTCTATGATCAATGACAATACGCTGAAAAAAACCTGTTTTCTAAACCCTCTAAAAAAAAGACTTGTCTAAAGAATTTCCAGGCTGGGCTCTGAATTTGTAGCTACACAAATATGGAAGGCTGGATTTCTGAGCATGCAGCTGTCCTGATGCCTTAAAGCTCCCCTCACCTTCAAAACATGCTAGAATTGATTGGGAATAGGCTTCAACACTTCATAATAGGACAATTACAGAGAAGGAAGCACTTCCCTTCATTTACTTCTTCTGCATTAGAGAATGTGGGGTACACAAATAGCTTGGACAGCCTAAATAAGTACAAATCATAGTAACAATATTTAAGAAGCTTCCTGTCCTTTCACAAATTCAATTATAAAATGACTTTAATAACAATCCATTTTTCAAACCAATTTATTCTTGAATGAAAATTCTGGGTTTGTATTTACCTACTAAATACTGATCAAATAGAGCAACGGCAAGGAGATGCGTAGTGATTTGTATGTATTTGCCACATGCACTTTTTTATATTTCACCTGTTTAAACAGAGCTTTCACAGAAAAATTGCAGGTGGAAAAGTAGTTTTAAATGTACCCTGGAATTAATTGCAGAAATAATAATTAAAAACTTATCAGATGATACTGTCAAGTGGGTTTGACATCCACTGGCCTTCTAACCATGGTTCTCTCCATAGCAGAAAATGTTATCAACTGCACACAGAAAGCAAGCTACAAACCAAATAAATCAGTTACATTTGCTAGCTTTGATTTGACCTTTAACATTGACCTAAAGTTTTACCACTACGTGAGTGCTGTGTGAGCCTATGAGTAGTAGCCAAGTCATTCCAAAAAGAACAGGACCAGAGCACAGCAGGAAGCATGCCACCAGACTCCTCCATCAGAAAGCCTTTGTACTGAAGACCAAGAGTGATGGAAAAAATGAGGTTAAACCAAAGCTGACTCAATGAACATTTGAGCTGAGCAGATGGCGAGTAAGTGACACTGAACTTTCCTTTAACAGTTCTGTCAGGGTATCATCAGCCCCACACTGCTATTACAAACCTCAGATTTGCCTGAACAGAGCTGTCAAACACAACAAATTATGTTGCATTCCGCTCTCTGAGAAGATGCTCAAGCAAGAGGGTGCCAAGCTTGCTTCAGTTCTTCAAGCGAGCGTGTTACATTTAACACTAGCAACAATTCTCACTTCTGCTGGCGTGTTGGTTATTTTTTCTTGCAAGGCAAAAACCAAAAACAACCAAATTTGTGTTGTCCTGAAATCTAAACACTGCCCCAGCTCCACCTGTATCATAGAATCATAGAATAGTTAGGGTTGGAAAGCAACACCAAGAGCCTGTTACTCACTGTGTAAGAGCAGTGCTCCTTAATGATGACTCTATTAGAGAAGGTTTCATTGTAGGCTTCTATATGTAAAGTCCTTTCTCGTCTGTTCAAAGAATTCTTCTGGATGAAGTAGACATAATCCACTCCTGCAATCTGAGGAAGATGACACAGATTCCATTAAGATACAAAACCCATGTGAAAGGATATCCAAAAGCATAAACCAGGCACTTCAGACTTAATCACCTTTTTCAATAGCCGTGGTGCATCTATATCCAGCTTACAGCGTCGTTCAATCACATGGATAGCTTCATCCTCACTCTTGTATTCATTTACAGTGTCACTGGCTACAAACATAGGGATCAGAGGACATGTAGGAAACCTTCTTTCATATGCCTAGAGAGATGGAGAAAGAAGAAAACAAACTGTCAACACAATTCCTGAAGGCATACAAAAGGGTCCTTCACTAAGATCACCAGCACTTGGAGGCACAATGCCCTTCATACCTTTAGTAGAAGGGACTGAGCCATCTTGGAGTCCCCATGATAAAGTCACAGTGGCATTCCAAGCAATCCATGTATTAATATGCTCCTCATACAGACTCTTCCAGGTAAAGCAATTTTTAGAACACCCAAAATGCCCCATTTCTCCCCTCCAAAAAGAAAACTGTTCATTGTACACAATGACCATCCCAGGATAAACCCCTCTAGTTCTAAAATACCACACGACAAAACAATTGTGTTGGATTCAAACCCATGCTAATTATCAGTGTTTCACCAGGCTGTCTGAAGGGTTTTCCATACAGCTCCCAAAGGCCTAATAAGAACATTTCCAAACCTATTTCCTAAGCTAACAGAGCTCCCCAGCTCCCTGTGCACAGAGTATTCATAATTATTTCACCACACACTTTACTAAGCTTGCAATTCTGTCCCACAACATACAGTCTTTCCAATACAATGCGGCCACTTCATACTTAAAATTTAAACTCTTTGCAATAATGCCAAGCTAGCAATAGCTTTGACTCTAGTCAAAGAATACAACCATGTAACTAAGTTAATCTCTTTCAAGAGAAAATGGTATTAAATGAGACACACTTGGAAAGGATAGTTAAGAATCTGGGATAAGTAAAACCGGTAAGAGGAAAATGGGAGTTATCCCCATTAGTAAACTCACTGAATTCTAGTTTCAGAATCACTATGCCTAAAGAACACAACGTAACTGCTTCCCTTTTCTTTTGTAGTCACTGATGTACTTCCACTTCTCTCCGGCTTTTTTTCCTCATGGGGTAGCAGTAAAGGAACTAATTCTTTAACCTCCTTCCCTCATTCTGAAGGTTTTCATTTTTGCTATTATCAGAACCTAGCTGGCTTTGGAGAAAAGGCAGGATTTGCAGCGTGTGCCAGTGTAGAAGAAAACATCAGTAACATAAATCTGCAAGCAGAACATGAAACAATCCTTTAAAAGAGCTAAAACATCCACTCTGGCCTTTTAGATGATTTTAACTGCTCTGAATACAGCTGGATTGCAGCACAGGAACAGCACCAACAGGGAGAGGGTGTGGAAGAAAACAAGCAGCTGCAGAAAGTATGCACTGGTGGCACTAGAAGAGAAAAGGTCTCTTGATTCTGCCTTTATATGACTTAAAATTCTTTGTTTGTTACCAGTGTAAGGCAGAGTTGGAATGCAGTGTTACTATGGGGAAATTGGTGCAAAGCACTCCAACAGGGCCAGCTCCCCCCACCCCCCTCCCCGTACATATCTGTAAAGCATTTCTGCAGCATGATTGTCCTGAGTTCATAAAACCCCTCTGTACCATGCTAGAAGTACAACCCATGAGTGAGTGAGCACACATGCTCCTTTTGTCAGGCTTTGTATCCGTGCACAGCTGGTTTTGGTTAAATCATGAACAGAAATAATTCCTAGGGTCAGAGATGTGTGTGCACAATAGAAGTGACAGAGCGTTACTGTCAGAACACAATGGCAAGCACTGGGGAAAAGCCTTCCCCAGCTCCAAGAGAGAAGGAGGATGGGTCCTATTAATGGGGTATAAGAAGTTTCTTACTCTTTTTATGATGTCCTTGTTCTGGACAGAAAGATGGACATTTCACAGTTAAGAATAGCTCAGCCCTCTCCCTGAGTAAGCACCAGCATTCTTTCTAAACTTAATCCTTATTTTAACTATATTGACTGTAGTTAAATATTGTACTAAGTCAGAAAGATTTCCAGCAGAACTGAGAGATGTTTCTGGTTTAAGACTGCTGCACTGAATACTTCTGCTCGATTTGAGGACTTCCTGTTACCTCAATTATTTTATAGACAAGATGGAAAGTGAAGTAGATAACATTTTTCTCACTATTTTCAAAGTCTCTTTACCTTTGGATCATGATAAATCTTCCCCATCTGAGTAGTCTCCTCAATGCCAAGCCTTTCCAAATCTCCTTCATTGCACATATTGATGCATTTCTCATCCTAGCTCTCAAGATGCTTCCCACTTGCCCTGTGAACGCTTGCACAATACATTACCTGCTCTTAAGTGTTTACTGAACTGTGAGGAAAAAAAAATGCCTAAGAAGAATGTGCTGTTCTGAATGGGAAGCCTGAATGCAATGTGGTTAAATTTGGAAGAGAACAAAATAATTATCTGCCAAACGTTGGCAAGCTCCACACTTACAGCAACAAAACACTTGACAGCTTCAAAGAGATTAAGAGTGACACAGGATTCTTTCTCCCTAAAGAACATGCACTCAGAGGATTGAAAACTGTTCACAGTCAATTTTACTGGGCTCTTAAATTAGGCTGGGTTTATTTCTTCATGTACCATTGCCAAAATGTTTTTGTAATGCATCATTTCACAGCACGGCCTTGTTTGAAGAAAAAGTGATCATAGTAAACTGTAGCCACATAAAAATACTCGGTCTGATTTAAGCACAGCTTTTTCTTCCACATGTGGCAAATGGTTCTCTCACACTGCAGAGAAGGCAGTATGAGACTACAGGCCACTGAAAGGTCTCACCCCACTACAGACCAGCACGCACAGCCCAGGCAGAAAACCTGTCATTTGTGGTATGACACAGTAAGACATATGCGTCAAAGGAGCACGGCCATCACCAAGACTGGAGCTATTAAAGAGCATAAGAAAATTAAAGAAAGATCAAATGCTGCTTTGTCTTTGCTAATAATAGAACTGAATGGATTTTGCCGCATTATTGAGGTGTTTTGGACCAGAAATTTTGTTTCAAGTCCAGCTTTGCAGAGAGGAAGTGACTGAGCTGCATTATCCAATATTCCTTTAGCAGTCTGATACAGCAGAGCACATTATAAAATGCTACACATTTTCCTCTATGTATCATAGAGATCTCTACAAATAAAAATCATTAGATATTACACAGCTTTGTCTCAGGATTTCAATTTGACTGTATAGATACAAAAGATAGTTCTCAAGAGTAAAGGAGCTGCAATAATCCTGCTGGATTCAAAGCAAGGGTGAAGCACTGCTGCTGCTTCACTAAATGCCTCCAAGGATGATGCTGCAAGGAGGTTACTTAATTTTGCCATTTTCTTCCAGTAAAATCTCCATACAGTGTGTGGAGGTTGATATGTAACATGTAAAAATACAGGCATGCTCATCCTCAAAACCTCTCCAGCTGGTGCAGGGCTTGACATGAAAACCCTCATGATCCTGTGGTGGTACAGACCTTTCACAACAGGGATTTTAAGCCTGCAATTCTGCTGTTCCCTAATAGTGTACTTGCACAATTTCTCACCATTCTTTGGGACATTTGTGTACTCTGGTACACGAGGAGCTGGCATCATGCATCACTAAAAACACAGTCTGGTGAAGCAGCTTGAACTTCAATTTTAGTGGGCTCATTATATAAACCCTTCACTTTCTTCATGTGTGCTAACAGTGAGAACACTGACAAGCATAAGTTCAACCAAGACAGCCTTGTATTAAAGCTTCTTTCCCAACTGCTTCCCTTAGCAACTCATGTTCAGCGTCAAGACAAAATAACAGGATTTATTTGACTTTTATCTTTGCTAGTATTGCAGCTGTGTTTAAAGACATGAAAGCAATTCAAAAGTAAGGCTACTTTAAACCCATTGCTGTAATTTCTCATACCTGAGGGAATTATACTTGCTGCCACTGCCCTTACCTTTTGGGATTCTAATATCAGCAATAACAGGATCCTTCCAAAATACCACCTTTAGAAGAGCATTTAGGTATGATGCCAACCCAATTTTCAGGAGGACCAAAGAGACTGTTCCGACTTTCTGCTTCTCAGCCTATGCCTAGGGCTAATAAAACACCTTAATAACAGGCATGTGCTCAGTCCTCAGTGGGGAAAGTCAGTCACTTATGCAAAGAAGTTACTCAGCTTCTCTGGCTGGATTAATATATTCCCAGTCTGCTGCCTTAAAGGGTAGGGATTGTTCAGTATTTCCATTAGATGACTCAAACCTAACTTCTATACTTAAAAGAAGAAAAAGATGTGACAGAACTTGCAGGCAATCTTACACTGTGCTGTTACGCTTCCAAGCAGAACTTCTAACCTGGTGAAATAAGTAGGAATTTCAATCACCATCTAGAAAATGAAGTACACTGAGTGCTTTCTTAATAGCATGAAACAAGGATTAAGACATTCTGTTTCTTTTTGATGTTCAAAATTGCTGGGACAGCAACCTTCTAAGAGCAGCACAACATTCTCCACAGGCACTTCAGAAGAGCACATGAAGAGATTCATCCTGGCAATCAGATCTAGTCTGCTGCACCTTGTGTGTGCCATATAAAGCCTTTAATGACTGCCTGCAATACCTGACCATGTCCGAGTACTAATCTGCAAGTGCATACCAACATTCACCATGCTTTCCTATCCACTTTGAGAGTGTGGAAATTCTGAAGTATCCCTAAACACACAAGAAACAAGGAGGGTCACTAGAGCAGGATGCTGCCCTGGCTTGACAGGCTGCATTCCAGCATTTTGATCATTCCTACTTACACCATATCCCTTTCCTCCCCCTGCATTAGAGCACTGTGGATCAATAGGAAAAACTCATGGGAGGCCAAGCCAGAGGTTTTAAATTCTTGGCAGCTGCATTTGGAAAGGAGCAATTTTGGATTATATCTCCCAAAGCAGCAAGCACCTCCTCATCCCACATATACTGCTGTTCACAGCTCTTTCCCATTTCATACATACATTTAAAAATCATTATACTTCCACAAAGAAGTGTGTACCTCAGTGTCAGTGTATCTCATGGATGTTAGTGCATGTGTTGGTATCAGTCAACAGTTGGTATCAGATGTGTGAGTGGAAGAAAGCGGATATACCTCAAAAAGCTCTAGAAACAAGATTTTTTGCAAGGTAGCGTTCCCAGGTACCAGGCAGGGGGAATTTGGACTGGACTGAATTTCAGGAAAGAAAACAAAACATCTTTAATAAACAGGTAGTGAGCTTTTTGGAAAGGATCATCTCTGTGAAGCCAGTTCTGGAAGGACAAACTGTCCTCCAAAATGACACCATCACTGCTCCAAAGCCAGACCCCTGCTGCCATGCCAGCACCATCATTAAACTTTGCACTTTGGCAGTTAACCTCTCTGGTCAGCGTGTCTCTGCACAGCAGCTCTCCTTCAGAGTTAGCTTAACTGGGTTTTTCTTCTATGTTTTCACTTCATTAAATGTTTTCATTTACAAAGAGAGAAGTTATTTTCTTATTGCTGGGAAACAAAGGCTGTTTGGCAGTGACTCAGAATTCTCTCTGGGGAGAGGACCAAGAAGGTTTTAGTTACACAAGGCTACAAGTGAGGCTTATAGGGACTACAGACAACCCACTCAACCATGACAGGCAGGTTCAGACTTAAAAATGAAGGGCTGTGTATCACCTGAAACTCAACCATTTTCTACATGCACATTTCTGGTCCTTGACAAATAGGAGGTCATTTAACCAACCTTATTTTTGACTTGTTTGGAAATTTTGGCCCAGTCTACGCCATCAAGATATGGCTAGATAGATTTTCAAAGAACTGGCACAACTCACTTCACAACTGGTATTTGTAAAGGTGGGTACCAGATACAAGAGACTTTCCCTTAACAGTGTAGAGAACACTATGACTTATTTTCAAAGGGGAAAAAAGAAAAGAGTTTAAGCCTTCCATTGCAATTTCTACTTTAAAACACCATTTAAAAGGTTCAAATTAGAACTGGAACACAGTACGCTCCTCCAAAGCTTTTCCAG
Organism: Agapornis roseicollis; assembly: GCA_002631895.1. Taxonomy (NCBI): domain Eukaryota; kingdom Metazoa; phylum Chordata; class Aves; order Psittaciformes; family Psittacidae; genus Agapornis; species Agapornis roseicollis. The sequence continues at coordinate 38,202 of NDXB01019755.1, read as the reverse complement.
CAAGATTCACCAATGGTTAAGCTGCTATCTAAGTGAGATCAACATACACAATGTTTGCCTAACAACTCATCACTGAACGGATCCAGGCAATGAGAAGGTACATGAGGAAATAACTTGTGGAAGCTCTTTGTCTGAATTTAAAGTTCTATTCCTTCACCTGAACAAGAGCTACTTCAAAGCTTTTTAGAATCAAGACAAATTAAGCAGGCAGCAAGCATCCAGGAAGGCTCTGGGTTTCATCTCATTCTGTTAAGAAACTAAACCCCAATGACACATATTTGAACACTTCTATTTTAATGCATTAATTTTAGAACAGGGAAAACTCTTCCACTCTATGAAGAGCAGAACTTCACTCAAAAGAAAAATCCAGCCTTTACAAAGTGAGCTGTACTTGAGAAGGGTGTGAATAGCAGAGACCTGGCAGAACACGGGATGCGACAGCCGTGCAGATGGCTCTGCAGGGGCATCTGCATCCTGAGGTGGAACATAGTCCAATGAATCTCCTACAATGAGAACTGTCATTCACCTGGCAAATGTGAGTAGCCCCTTACCTAAACTACACAGGCAAAGCACTGCACAATTAGCCTCCTTTCTCCCCATCACACTTTACTACATTGCCAACTGCACATTGATCATATTTTACTATGTCCCTCTTTTATGCTCCCTCTAGTATAAACCTGTCGTGGCACAAGTCACTCAGGAATGGGATACGCTTTCTTCACCCTCTGTTCCTGGATACAAGATGAAGTTTGGCCTCATGGGTATTAACAATGACTATCAAGTATATCCAAGATAAAATAAATAAGCCTTCTATAACTTACACACAAAAATCAACAGGACAAGTCAGTACCAGCAAGACATTATGCTGCATTTTAGAGGCTAAAATGTTCTTGTTGACTATACAAGTGTAAAGTGCTACTGACTCAGGCCTCCCTGATGAAACAATCATCAGAGTATGAAGCGTGGAAGCACTGGGAAGGAGCAGTGCCTGCACTGCTCACACACAGCCCACCAAAACAAAGAATTCCCAAGTAATTGCCTCAAATGGCACAACTGCTTCTACTTTGCAGGAATACATCCCAGCTTTAAAGTTTCATAAGGCTGGATTTAGTCTCCAATTTTCACAAAGGGGGCCGTCAAAGTTTAATATAATTATGCATAAAATCCTTGAACTACAATGGCTGCTTTGGTTTTGAAGCTCTCCTCTTTTGGTGGGTTTTTTTCAGTATAGACCACACAAATACACATTATTATAGTAATTACAAGACAAGTACTAACAAGAATCTGCTCTACACAAATTCTGGTCATGAATTCTAATTGAAGGCTGATGTATTTCTCAAAGAGTGAGAAAGGCAAGCTTGAAAAACCATCTCAGATGTTCGCCAGTGTGGTGAGCAGAGTTTTTAAGTAGAGTATCTGAGTCAGTGGCTCAAGTACTTACTGCAGCCTGATATTCAGATTCTTACAATGCTGTATTTATGATATTGCACTGAAGCTGTGCTCAAATTTATAGCCCAGGTTTATGTGTCATACTCAGATGATCAAGAGTCCAACAGATCCAACAGAGACTAACATCATGAACATCACTGGATCTTGCACAGGTCTCAAAGTGCTTCATACACCCATGGGTGGTAACCAGCCTATGCTCTACAGAGCCCATACTACCCTACAAACCCTGAAGGTCACTACAGAAGCCACATCACTAGGGCTTCACTTTATCTTGGTAGGGTATGAAGTGCTATGATGACTTGCTGCTCACAGGAGCCTTGTCTCTAGCAAAGCATTTGAAAGCTACTTGAGCCAGTAAATGAAGCTTCCGCAGCTCATCTCTCCTTTTGTGGAATGGAAATGAAAATTCCTGAGAAATTCTCTAAGAAACCAGCACTTAAGGGAAATTAAACCAAAAAGCAGAGGTGCACAAGAAAACGCTTTTTCCCTCGTATTCACCAAAGCCATTAAACTGCACTGACAGCTCCTCTGTCACTCAAGAGCTCTGAATGGAAGAAGAAGTTTTATTAGGTATAGAGAAGAGCATAGTCCCCATTCCTCCTTGTCTTCTTTTGATACTCATACTTGTTTGAAGGGGTCCTTTTGATTTAATCAGGTTTCATTGAAGAGGATTTCAGACCCTACACTACGAGTGACCCACATGTACCTTGCAGAGACAGAAAGGAGAATGAGAAGACAGATTTATCCCAACACATTTAAATTTACCCCTTAGCTTAACTACATAAAGCCTTAGGCTGCAGTACTTTGTATGAAGAAGAGAACAACACTGTTCCATCCAGGTTTGTGTTCAGTTGTATCAGAAGCCTACAGTACTTTTGAAGTATGCATTCAGTTATGTTTCTTGCACATTTCAAATATAACTAACTTACTCCTATGTGGTATGAACAGAGCTAATGAAAACCTGTTAAAGTAATCTTGTGGATGTCACCACGTAATAAGCACAGAATACTTGTTCTACCAAATAGGTCAATAGGCCTACCACATGCCAAGCAGATACAGGAATTTGTTGCTCAAATCCTAGAAACACAGTGGGAAAGCTTCTAACCTTCACAACCATTCAGCAGATTGCTGAAACACAGTGTCTGAAAGCCACAGGGATGCTGGCCACAACCATTACAAAACAACCCAGTACAAAGACTAAGCTTAATTCAATAGCTACTTCGTAACCTTGTATGAAGAGCTTTGATTCAATAAAGTAAAAATCTCCATGGAATCAGAAAATGGCACAGAAGCTATTCATATTATTCCAGAGTGGTCTGGGTTGGAAGAGACCTTAAAGCTCCTCCACCTCCAACCCCTGCCACAAACAGGGACCCCTTCCACTGCAGCAGCTTGCTCCAAGCCCCTGTGGCCAACCTGGCCTTGAGCCAGGGATGGGNTGGAAGAGACCTTAAAGCTCCTCCACCTCCAACCCCTGCCACAAACAGGGACCCCTTCCACTGCAGCAGCTTGCTCCAAGCCCCTGTGGCCAACCTGGCCTTGAGCACTGCCAGGGATGGGGCAGCCACAGTTTCTCTGGGCACCCTGTGCCAGCGCCTCAGCACCCTCACAGGGAACAGCTTCTGCCCCAGAGCTCAGCTCAGGCTCCCCTGTTCTGGCAGGTTCAAGCCATTCCCCTTGGCCTGGCCCTACAGGCCCTTGTCCAAAGCCCCTCTCCACGTTTTTCCGGGCTCCTTTAGACACTGGAAGCTGCTGTAAGGTCTTCCCAGAGCCTTCTCTTCTCCAGGCTGAAGAAGTCCAGCTCTCTCTGCCTGCTTCCATAGGAGAGGTGCTCCAGCACTTGGAGCATCTTCAAGGTCTCCACTGGCCCTGCTATCTTGTGGTTTAGCTCAGGTAAATTACTTTAGCTGAGACCAGAATAAATTGGAGACAACATCTGGTTTGCTTCTGGATGACTACAAAAGGCATCAGTCACCCAAAGCACATACTGGATGTACACAGGGAATCAAACCGAGCTCTCAGAACAGAGAACCAGTGGCTTTTGACAGGGAACAAAGTTCTCTTGCGTGTAACAGGAAGCATCAACACTTACACAGCTCTGCAGACACAGTCCAGGCTACTTCAGATGTATTTAATCTCTTTGAAGTCTTGTACAGCATAAAAGAAACAGCTTCATGTTAAATTTCAGGCATAATAACAGTTCATACATACCACCAATCACAAAAATCATGAAACAGCACTGAACTGGTACTATAAATGAAACTGCATGCTCGATAGTTAGCAGTTACAGTGCTGCTTATACAACACATCACACATCACCCTGGATTTCTGACAACAAGACCTTTCATATGCTAACACTGCTACGAAGCACTTCCAAGTGAACGTCGCAGCACTAACACACAAACACTGGCATTTCTGCTCATCTCTGTCGTTCAGGCAGCATTTCCATGGTTACAGCGCTGATCACTATCATCTTTAAGTACATTCCAAATTTAGACCAAATGCAGAGCTTGGCATTTTAAACAGCCCTAACAGCCACCCTGCAAGGCTAGTTCATGTAAGCTTATCTCTGAGTTCCTGTCAGGTGCAAAGCACTCACAAACACAGAATCATAGAACTGTTCAGGTTGGAAAAGACCATGAAGACGACCAAGTGCAACCGTTAACTCAGCAAGCCCATCACTGAAAACTCAGCCAGCACCCTGTTGTATCATCCAGGTTGTTTGGAAAAGCTATCACTGAAACTGGACAGGTCTTCAAGCAATCTCATCACAGGACTGACACCATGTTCTGAAATATTTGTACTCAGCTTCAAAATGGGTTTGTCTTGCTTGTTCTTCAATTTGTTCCTTTGAGGCCATCAGACGGGGATAACATCAAAAGTCCTACTGAAGTCCAAATATGCTTACTGCACAGAACATCACCCCCAGCCACATGCCCCTTGGGATATTATCTTGGCTGCCAATCACAGGACACTGTTTGCAACAAGTATGCCTCTAGGAAGAGGCTGCAGAGAATGTTTTGGAGAAATTCATGCTAGGTATGCATTGACTGGATAGGAATATGCACATTAACATCACTTCCACTAACAGTTTCATTTAGAACCATCTTCTGCTATTGAAAGCTACAGAAGACATCAAACCCCAATTAAGATAGTAGCAATATCAGGAAAAAAAAAAACAATCCTTTTTTTGGTAGTAATTTAAGGGTTTATATGTACTTCAGAGTTTACATTCTCTGTGGAGCAGACATGAACCAAGCAAGTGCTCATCTTTCTACCACCATACAAACCAGAAACCAAAAGGATTTCAAAGGCAGCTTATTGAAAAGTGCTCCATTTACATAGCTTACAATTAAACAGCAATAAAACTCTAAGCTTATCCAAGGAAGTACTTGATAATATACATTGATAAAGCATTCTTGACAAAGTTGAGTTATACTAAAAAAAAATAAGCATTTACCTAAGCCTGTCCAAAACCCAAAGCAAGGTAGGAGATGGAAGAAAAGGCAAAAAGCAGAAGCACGGAGTTACTGGGGAACAGGAAGGCCTGATGCAAACTTCCTCTGTATTGTAGCACGAATGTGTCAGCTACAGATTTGGCATCCAGTGTTTTCCAGCTTGTATAATATTTTAATATTTCATTAAAATTATTTTGACCTTATAAATAAAGCAGGAGATAAAGAGGCCACAAAGCAATCATCCAGATCAGTGGAATTTTACTGGTAATTCACTGTGGAGTTACACAACTGTGGTAACCACCTCAGCAGACCAAGCAAAGAGCCTCTGCTTTCCTCAGCCAGAACAGAAACCTCTATTCTCCTGAGGATGTGACCAGTCAAGCCACCCACACAGGCTCTATCTATACAGATCTTTATGCCCCTCAATGTACCATTCCTGCATGGATGCTCTTCAAAATCTGGGCATGTTTATTTCAGAGAAGTGGTCACAGAGAAGCTTTAGCAGCAAAATTAGAGTGCCCTGACTGTTGCATAGAGAAGCATGAAACTAGAAGAGGACCGGCTTTTAACCACCTAAGAACCATTTTGTGGCATGCAGATACAGTCTTCCAGATAAAAAGTAAAGCCTTCAATGATTTACTGTGACTCTACTCAAAGTTTTGGTGGCAACAGGTATACTGATTCAGCAGGAAGAACATTTTGGGGATACAGAATCTAACTCACAGACAAGGGCTCATATACCATCTTTTATCTGTAAAATATGATCTTTAATAACCACAGGCATGCCTCAACGGTCCTTTAACTGCAAGAGTGGTTTCTTACAAACAGATACAAGTCATTTGTGGTTTGCTTAAACAAATCTGCATAGCTGAGACTACGTAATACTTGATTCATGGCTGGGAACCTGAATGTCCATCTTCAGAGAACAAATGTGAGGCCAGGGTGGGATCTGAGGAGAAACTGGAGAGCCAGTGAAAGAGTTTGAGTTCCACTTGCTTGAATGATCATAAACTCTTTGCCTCCCTTCAAGAAGTCCAGAGAGCCCCAAAGAGCCCAAGGCACAGTGCCACTCCATTACAGAGTGAGGCAACTTCAGCTGCAGCCTCTGCACAATCTGGAGACATTAATATCTAAAATGAGAAGCTAGAACAGGGAAGTTGGGCAAGTACCACTGCTTCCTCAAGAAAAATAAAGATTAAGGACAGGAACCTCAAACATGCTCAATGTAAATCTTCCTTTCCTTTGGAGTAAGCTTGCGAAGTCAGATCACTCAGGTAAGGTTGGCTTGTGACTGGGAGATCAAGATCAAATTGCTGGTTAGCAAAAAAAACCCAAACCAACTGATATTGTTCTGGTCTAGGCTAAAGGTGGAACAAGGATAGACTTCACAGCCACACTGCTGTAAGCTGTTTTTCAGCATACACAGACCTTAGCTGAACTAGTGGGGACAACAGGAGTATCACGTTGACTTGCTATTGCACTTTAACTTGTTTATATTAAATGCATGTGCAAAACTATACTGCAGAGAAAATGAGTGTTTGCTCTGCCTGCATTCCAAGCCAGACAGATGGAAATCAGTTCTGGCCCAGAAGCCGCATAGCTCTAAGCACAACAGTTTCTTTGACAGAATATGCCCTGCAATTAGAGTCAACTTCAGTAGTTTCTAGAATAAAGAACTTGGCTTCTGACCACAAATGCACAGGACACGACTGCTTTGGCTCAAGGTTAAAAGTATATGGAGAAGAGGCTGACTTCCAAAAGAGCATCGCAGTAAAGGCTGGCAGCAGGCCAGTGAAAGCTTAAATGCTTGGAGACCAACATGTGATTACTGGGGAATGTGAGCTATTCTCAAACACTTCCTATTTCTCTGTAACAATGGCAATACACAAACCTGTACATAACACAGGAACAGAGTTTTCTTTGAAATTTTTAAGATACACAGATCAAAATGACTATAAACCATTTATCTTGTCTTACCATGGCTTGTAAATAAACATTATTTGTCTGAGCAGCTGAACAGTGACAACTGCGTTCTGCATTGCTAAACGGGCATCTCAAACATGCACAGGATACTGTCACACTGAAAGCAGAATTTGGTATTTAGCTTCCCCATTCCTTTCCAGCTAACAAAATTGTGCGTCTGGCTTCTCTGCAGCCAGTTTTACTTTAAAATTCAGCTGCAATCCTACCATGTCCACCGAGGATCTATTTTTGGAACAGTCAAAATATTCCTTACTGCTCCCTTGTACAGTGCTGAAGTCCCACTTTTATGAGTCCTACAACTGGTATTCATCATGCTTTTGGTCTTAGAATCACAGCCACTTACAATAAGGTCTGCTAAAACACATTTAACATCTGGAATATGTTAGGATATTTTAAATACAATTATTACTGTGTAGACAAAACCTAACTTATGAGTGGGGGAGGAAAGGATGACTAGAGCGCTGCTACGGAATAGGCTCAAGATTCCTCATTAAACCATTGTCTGAAAGGTTAAAGACCCGTATAGCCACAAAGAACAAAGTCTCCTGATCTCCATACAGATCACCCCCCCACAAAGGTTCAGTGAAACAGGTTTGACTTCATTGCCTCAGACTGCACCCACCAGCTTCTCATCTGGCCCAGACGCAGCTGGTCCCTTAAGCACTCCCAGACTGATTTCACTCTACCAAGAGTATAATCAGTAAAGGAAAGCTTTGCCAAAAGGGCATAATTCCAGATAAGTAGCATGGCTCGACTGTAAAGGTCTGCTTAGCTTTTGGACCAGGAAAATACCATCTTCCAGATAGAGAGCTGCTGTACTCTACTGAGCAAACCAATTAAAAATTAGGAGTACATCAATTAAATCTTGACCATTCACTAATGTCAATGGAATGTCATCAAAATGCAGCGTGATAAGGCCTGGGGCCTGCAGACAATGTACCTCAAGCTAGAAAGTTAGCATTAAATAAAAAACCAACCTAAATACCTGTCTGAGGTATCAGGAAATCCTAAGAAGAGGTTAGAAATGTAGAAGATGAACATTACAGAACCACAGTGGTGCTTCATATGGAATCATAAATCATGAAACAGAATAAGACTCATCATCATGAAAAAGAATAATTTAACAACTGAGGGAGATCTCTATCAGGGCAAGCAAGAAGAACGTGAGTAGGGGTTTTAGTGCCTCTTCCAATACCAGGAGCAGCTGGTGGGAAGCTGAGCAAGCAGGAGCCTGGCTCTAGATAAAACACATCTCTTGACAGAGTGTCATGAAGCACAAACTCCTTCTGCAGGGTGTCACGATAAAGTTCACTTGGCTCCAGAAAGGAACCGGGCAGGCACAAGAAAGCAAGCACACACAGTGTTATTACAGACAACAGGCACTGTCTGGAGCAGAAGGGCTGTCAAGACACATCGCTTAGGATGAAACATCCCCAGAGCGTTACCATATGTTTATCTCATTCTTGTCCCCTTCCCTAGACACAGACACTGCCCTTGGCCACTGCCAGATACATAGCACACATAGGCCTTCTGGTGCAATTCAGTACTGAGGTTCTCATCAAGAGACAGAGCACAATTCTTTTCCCCACATCCCAGTAACATCATTAAGATTTCAGTAACCAGATAATACCACTGCTGGATGCATTCCTGGCATGCTAAGGTGGTCAACTCCTGCACTCCAATACAGAAAGATACCACTTCACTTCAAAAGATAAGCCCATTAAAAAGAACAGTCAAGATTTCTTTGATTGTTTTCTTAAAAGCAATTAAAAGAGAATACAGACAATCAATTCTTTGTTCTTTGCCCTCCTTTACAGCAAAGAAACTCAAACAAAAGCAAGAATCAGTTTAGTCACAGAACAAACAAGTTCAAGCAAAATTGCTTTAAATTCTGTTCATTACAACATCAGTGGCTGCATCATGCAGACCATGAAACACTCCAATAGAAATAAGTAATTTCATAGAGCCACGGATTCAGTAATGAAGAATTTATCCACAGGCCGATAAATTGAACAGCAAAGAGAGTGTTTTGCACATTAAACAGTGTAATTTACACACTGAATGAAGCAGCCAGAAAAAAAATGTTCTCTGGAAAGGATTTTGCTGATGTTCCTGAACTGCACTTAATGTCTATGGCATTCACATTTTACACTAAATGAAGAGACACAATGCACTTAAGAAAGGAAGTGCTCTCATCAGGCAGCTAACTGCTCCCCTTCTTTTGTGGCATAAACGAACAGGAATGACACATCCCCATCCTGGCCATCACCAGAGAAATGTTAATTTTCACAGAATGACATCTGTTATTATCAAAGCAGTATGATATACTATTACAGTAGCAGTAGGCAAGGCAGAAAGTTATCAGGCACAGAGGCTGAAATGTCAAGAGGCTTGCAACGTAGCTTTTAACTGTTAGACAGACTGATCTGCATTCATCCCAAAAAGCATTTATACACAAGTTTTGAGAATGTAAATAATGTCAAAATGAAAAGGTTAATTCCCCAATAAGTAACCCAAAATGTACATAACCCTCCAAATGTAGGTACTGAACTTTACCAAGCTGACCATGGCAGAAACGCTAATTTAAGAGAACCCAAACAGATATAATTAAGAATTACAACAGTTCAAATAAGAATTCATTTTTAATACAAAAGGATAGCTTCTCTTTGCTCCTTCCCACCATCCCTCTGCTGTCACCAGTTAAAGATGTCAGGTTCCAACAGCCCCATGATGTTTTTATTTTCGTATTTACTGATATATAGTCCCCAAATCCAATTATCATGAAGTAAAACCAAAGAGAAATACAGAACAGAAAATGGTCAGCTCTGAAGTTTCCCACCTGAATACAAAGCAAGGAAGCCAAGCAGTCATCTGGCATGCTACCCAATTAGATCATCCAAAATACCTTTTTATTTCATTTAGGACAGATTCCCCTTAATGCCAAAGCAATTCTCAGAATCCACAACTCCAAGCCATTAACCACAATTTACAAGTACTTTGCACTGCTAAATAATAGCAGGCCTGAAGACTGCTGCATCAAGTTCCTAAGCCCCTTCATTTACTGTTACAGCAATTTTACAGGCATTTTTCAAACTCCCTAATTACTTCCCCATGGAATGGAGGGCTCCCACAGTGCAACATGCACTGACAAATGCCCTGCTGACTTGTTCTTTCCTTCTTGTGGCCAGCTGCCATCAGTTCATTGATGGTGCAGAAGGGCTCGCCAGCCCCAAGTGAGCCTGATGAGGAAAGCAGGCTGACAAGGGGGTTATTTTCCCTTTTTTCTACGGCAGATTTGACCAGCCTACCTCTCTACGCTGCCCTGCTGATGAACAAGCCTTTGCAAGAAAGCAACAGGAACCAGCTGGTACACTAACAGCTAGAATGGGAAACTGTATATTTGGTTGTGCTTCTCTGACCCTTACAGCAAGCTCATGAACCACAAGATGAAAACCTCTGCAGACCAGGCTGAAATCAGCATTACTCGAGCAAAAGCAATGCAGAGAAAAGTTGAGACCTCATCTCAAATTTTGATGGCTCATTGCTTGCTTGTACTCTTTTGGCAAGGCTCCTCCATGCTGCAGTGCAGCTCGATGATACCAGCCAGCCCTTCCAACAGGAGCTTCCCAGCCATGCTGCCACCGTGTCTTCCATCAGCACTACTCTCACCTCAAACACTACTCATTATAACCAAAACCAGCCACATGTGAACTGGCTGTGAGAAAGTCAAATTATTACATTATCTGTATTGCAATGTTAAGGCCTTAACATTTTAACTGAGCAGCCAACCTGACCTGCCTTAAATGTATCACGAAAATGAGATAAAAAGTTCATAATTCAGCTTAACATCCTAGTTCTTAATTTAGAATATATACACAGTAATTTTGAGCTACATGAAAAATTGGAAGACATTTGGGAGAAAAGAGACCATTTAAAACTAACCTGTAATTAATTTGAACTGGAGCTAATTAACACATTTCCTTGCAAATTCCCAGAAGATTCATTTCACATTCAGAACACAAGTTTTAAGATCACATCACTGCCCTCCTTCCAGAACCATACTGAATTTAAACCTAGTGAAAAGCAAAACCAGCCTTGGTTACAATGAACACCCCTCAATCTTGTGTTCCAAAACCTGGACTCTGACTGAATGCCCTGGGGGTCACGTCCAGTCCCTCGGGCTCTCCTTCTCCCTCCTCTTCCATGGTGCATTTGTTTCCTAAGAGCATAGCAGTTCAAATATTCTGCTGTAAGACAGCAGTAAGGGCTCCACAGGAACAGGAAGGGCAGAGATTGCTCAAGCCGGAAGCACACATAACTGGCTGTACCACATGGAAACACCTCATCCTACATCTGCAGCTGGTGCCTCTGATCTCCAAGCAACCCCTGGCTCCTCAGCAGCCTTGCTTTCAAAACTAACAAAAAATAAACACATCAGATCTCTTTCCCACAGGGTTCTGAAGGCTTTTACATGTGCTGCTTAATGGCTAACCACATGTTAAACTAGGAGCATGATGTTATACCTTTTCCAGATGGTAACTACAGTATCATGAAGGTCTAGGACTCTGCCGAACGTGTTCATCACTCCCTTTCTCCCAGATTCCCATGTGTTTCAAAATTTAAACTCAAAACCAATGTCACTTGGCTGATCAACAGACCATAGAGCAGCACTTTGTACCAGTTTCAGAGCTTAGACACCTGCACAGGTTGAAAAGCTTGGAGTGGTTTCAGAACAAAGGAACAAGAGCTGTTTTGATACACATTTCTCTTCCATTGACACCTTTCAGAGTTTGACAGTAGTGGTGGGCTAGCTTTTCAAGCCTTAAAGACTTGTTAAAAACAACTGATTCAAAGCATTTGGTGAGCAGAACTGCAGCTGTCAGCTATAGTCAGAGGTCACGCGTTTACCCACAAAAACCAGGAAGCAGCTAGCCATGGAAATACCTAAGAGGGCCATGAAACAACACATGAATTGCACAGTAAGCAGGCTAAGTCAATATTTTCCCCTAGTGCTCAACTTAACTCTTATGTCTGTTAGCCACTGTTAATTCCAAACAAGTGGCCAAAAATTCATTTGTCCTTACAACATGTGCTAACACAAGAGACCATCACCAATGACATAAACCAGCAGCTGAACTGCAGACACTTAGCATTAAATAAGAAAATCCATACAAGGCACTGTTCCACCTCAGTGGAACAAATAACCCTGGATTTTCAACAAAGACAGGAAGCAAAGTTTGATGAGAGTCTGGGAGTCATAGGACAGAAGCCAAGCAGGTTAAGGAATGGAAGCTCAGCTTGCTCCCATCCTCAGGCTTGGGTATCCAAAATAAAGCCTCAAGAAGGTAATCCACATCAGGGGAATAAATCCTCTATACACTTAAAGCCTACTTTGTGCTTTTAAAAGCACCTGGAGAATGGGTTCCTTTTGCTCCTCAGCCTCTCAGCCCCTTCACATGGTCTGCTAAATGCAGTTTTTCCAAGAAAAAAAAAAGACTAGAAAGAACAAAAATTGTAGGGCTCTATAAGCAGATTTGGCACTTAACTTGATACAGGTATTCTTTTAAAACAACATTTTAAAGTAATAACCTTTAAAATTAAAAGATTATGTACTGCCTGCTCAGGAAACTCATCCCAACTCTAGATCAAGGGATTATAGTTTAATTTGTAAATCTAAAAGAAAAATAATTCTTCTTTCTAATCTAATCTATCATTGAAGCCTATTAATGCCATATACAATATTATTCCTTTCCTGTAATTTAAGGATGTTTTAAATCATTTGCCTTAAACACGGGTTTTTTTCAGCTCTATAAAACCAAAGCAATCAGCCTCTTGTCCAAAAGCAGCAAATTTGAACCATTAAAATTAAAATCTAATCAAAAGGGCACTACACATCATACGTATTAAGATTCATGCTTTAGATATTCTATCAGAACAAAGGAAAAATGTGAGACCATTTTTAAAGGATTATGATGAGAACACATAGTGCAGATGGAGGCAATTTTCAGCCCCAAGGCAGTGCAAGATTAATTGCAATTTTGATTTTAAACTCAAACCGAACCATGTTATTTCCACAACTGCAAGCTCCTGACACTGATGGCTTCTTTACCTACATTGCTTGGCACCAGCGGAAGCTGACAAATGCCAGGAACTTTATTAAAGTGGAAACCCTATTTTAGGTATTCAGAAGACTGCAAAATACCCTTGGAAGCCTGTCTCCTGTCATAGGCAGAGTGGAAAAATTTTAGCTTTCACGAAGCCATGAGGCCTTAAAAGTCTCTCTAAATTTGACTAAATGCAGCAGGACACGTTTAGGGCACACTTGCTGTGTTCATTCAAATGACTATTATATTTCTTTCTGAAACGAAGTAATTTGTGGCAGTAAATAGGATGTTTTCTAAACCGGCTGAGGAGAAATACATTTACCACAGAACTTCCAGAAATAAATAAAATAAAATCTCCTCTGGTTAGCATTAATTCCACCTTTGGAATGCCACAGTAGCTGATTATTCATTGTTTAAATTTACTTTGGAAATTAAACTCCAGGGGAATTACCCAGTGCATGCCAGACTGAAAATGAACTGTGAACCTCCAAAGTTAATTTTAGCCTTGTGTGTGTTAAGATAGATTCAAGTTTTTAATCTGCCTTTTAATGGTAAGAACCACTTATTCAGCAAAGACCTTATATTAATTTAAATGTAAGCCTCTCTAAGCCAGTATGAAAAATTGAATTGATAATCTTGAAAAGATTTAGAAAAGCAGCCTCTCAGGTTTTTCTCCAATACATTTAACCTTGGTAACTTGACAAGCGAGTCTAAGTAAACAGCCATTTTTCCACATTTCAGCTGCTTCCAGCATTACGTAAACTTCAACATGAAAAGGAGGAAATAGGAGGCAAGATTCTATTCACTCTGATGAACAACTGTGCAAGTTCTTGGGGTTCTGATTTTAAAATATACATATATATACACACACACATACACATGGAGAGTTTTCTAGAAACAGTTTATTACAGATGAGCCACAGAGCAGCCCAAATTCATCGTGTCAGCACTGGTAACCATTTGGTGACACTGTATTGCCTGTGTTAGGTGTGTCAGACAAGATGTGATAATTTCTAGCCTATGATTCTAGAATTTTTTCAAGTTCACGAGACAGCCTCATTAGAGGATCTGCATCCAGTTCTTACTGCTTTTAAAGTAACATAGATATTATCTGGAACCAAACAATTTGCCAATAAAAGGGAACCTTCAAGTGAAGTAGCTTATATTAAATGTCATGTGGCTTGCCTTTAATGATGAAGGAAGGCAAAAATCACGCAGCAATGGATCTCCCAACTCCACCAACAGCAGAACTTTAATTCTGTTGCAGATCTGAGAGATAAGGAGCTGTGCCTTGAAGTATGCTGTCACAGAGATACATTAGGGTTCAACAGACAATTTTTGAATTTCAGTGAAGGAGATAAGAAAAACTTATTTTCAACACCAATTCAACTTAGAACAAGAATTTTCACCGTGTCTACTTTAAAAGTCTTTATATCATAATTGCCTGCAAAACATTTGTCAATCTTGGTTTAGATCAAAGAGGAATTAAATCCATTTTTTGGTCTTAATATAGCTGCACTCACCCTTCAGAGAGAACAAAGTTCTCTCAAAACACACTACAGCAGCACGAATGGAATGCTGATTGTACTTTATTCTCCCTCAAGTACCTCTTTCAAACCCAGGAAAAGTGGGGAAAGAGGAAGTTTGTAGTGTAAATGACCCACTCTGCAAGTGGCATTCACTTGTCTGCTTATAGAAAAGTAGAATTTTATGCTGATTCCTCTATCTGAAAGCTAAATATTAGTTTGCCTTAATGAGTTCCAATTTGTAACTGGAACATGTATCATCCAGGCACTCTTTACAGTCCACATAAGCTTCACTGACACTGGTGATTGTTACTCTCTATAGAATGAATTATCTCTTTAGTTCCTAAGGGACTCTAAGGGAGGATGACTTTCCAAATAGAATCTTCAGAAGTACTCAACACCTTCAGACAAAGATGAGATCCCACACAACAAGACCCATGCTAGAAACACTGATTTTTGTTAGACAGCTCAGTTTAAAGAACATTGCTGACACGTTGACCAGAGGTTTCTTTGAAAGGCTTTTTAATGACAGCTGAGCATCTCTGGTATATGGGTTTAAGCCTCTATTTGAGGACACATTCTTTCAAAGGTTGGGTGCAAATAAAAGAGAGGAATAGAGAAAAATCAAGTAAACCATCAATACTGTTAAAGCCATTTGTTAGGTGCTTGAAAGTCAAGCTTGGTATACACAGGGATGTGTTCATTTCAGAGAAGCTGCTGGCACTGTTAAAATAACATTTATAGCACTTTCTTGCCGAGAATATGCAACATAGTACTTCCGCTTTAGCAAGCACAAAATTTGACACAAATAGTCCTTCCAGAAATACTTCCACTTATGCAATTGCTACTCAACCAAGGGAAAACAGTAACAAAAAGCAGCAAACTATCATATATAGTATTTTTTAAAGAATTTGGCTCTCGGATGGACTCCTCTGCATGCTTTGGAAAACGCATGAGCAGTTTTGATAGACCATCACCAGGAATTTTGTATCCTTTAAAAGCCAATAACAGCAGCAGCATGCAGGAGAAAGATGTTTATCCACTGATCACATCATGAACCAGTTCAAGTGGTAATGTGCTGCCCTAACAGGTGAAGTAAGTCATACTTAGGATCACTAATCTAAACTTCTAGTCTCAGAAAGCATCCTGTTCAACCCCTTCTTTATATAAATATGCTTCTTCTCTTAGTCCATTGTTTTATTTCTCAACTATTATTTTATCCTAGTTATGTATGCAGTATAGCCTCTTTCTTTCCCAAGAAGAAAAGCTTTCATGTAAGGAAAAAATATTTGTTAAGGTTTATTCTTTAGCTGTTATCCCCAAGATATAGAGCAGTTTGAGAACTAAGTTAATATTAATAGTCAGAAGTTTTTCTAATTAGACCCATTGTGAAAAACCCCGAAGTCAGCATTTTGACTCAAAATGCCCTTGAAGTAACTTAAAATAAGAATTTTTGCCTTTGATTCAACAGCAAGTTAAAGGCTCGTCAGTTCAGCAAACAGGCAGAGAATTTTGTCCAAGAAACTCATTTTGGTTGACTGATCCAAGAACAAGAACCAGTATACTTCACTGAAAGCTAAAGTTACACAAACAAATTTAAACTAGAAACCATTTGAAGCCTAGTTGTCAGGCTGTAGCAAGGTCCTAAAAGAGTTTAAACATATCAGAGATTCTTCACCACTCATGAAAATAAACACTCTCTGCCCTGAAGTGTTCGTAAGAGTCAGAACTGCATGTGTAATACAGGAGGCAGCTTTAGGAATAAGATAAAAAGAAATTGAAGTATTCCCTCTAGACTGACCTAACCCTTTTTTGCCCTGTGACTGCAAAGGATCACTTCTGTAAGGAACTCTGCACTCCAAACCATGTGATCTATCTAAATATTTACACTATGAACACTATTAAAACTCTTCTGAAGCCACTAAACAGTATTTCCAGCAAGTGAAACAAAACAATTCTGTTTAGATCCTTATTTAATTTTAACTGTTTTTATCAGGTAGAATCTAACCTGGCTGTTCTCCCTAACCACTTGTTGTGACTCATGAGAGCCACACAGCTGCGGCTTTGGCTGAATATACCTTAAAATGTCAAATACACTTCCTTTCTGTTTTCTAAAAGAAAAAAAGAGAGGGGAAGAGAGAGAAAAAGAAGAGAAAACCTGATTAGGATTTTGCGTTTTGTTAGCATTTGTAACAGTAGCACACAAATTAGCAACAATGCCCCCAAGAGGCTTATTGTCCATCTCTCTGACCTCCCTATCAATCTTTTCCACCTTCACCCCAAAGTATTAGCAATGGTCTGAATGCTTTCTCCTCTTTCATTTATGTTTATCCTTGCTTTCCTGGCTTTGTGCTCTGCAGTCCTATGAACTCTGTTCTGATGAGGACACAACCACACCAATCTTCTAATCAATGTACTTGACACTTTCTCCCATGCTGGAACAGATTGCTCCCAGTAATCAGGTGTGAAGTACGTTTCGAGTCTGCTTTTGCTTTCACTTTAAAATAAATCTATAAGCTGTATCTAAACTTTGGGTAAAAAATTACTCTGGTTAAAGAAGAAACCATCAACATCTGATATTTTACATATTGTTTCAGATTTTTGCTTTACAGTACCTATCAAACAGAGCCCTTTCCAATTGTACTTTGCAATACAAGGAACTGCCAAGGAAGCAAATTACAGTAAAAATTAATACTTACAGCCATAATTAGCTCAAAAGGGTGTTTATACACCCGCACGGGGGATTGGTACTTCTGCACCATTGCTGCGGTTAGTAAGCTCAACTCAAACCTGAAAAAGAAATTTTTAAAGCCATCTGTCAAATGCAGGAAGCCATTTTCAATCTTCTCTTAAAATTATCCTGTGCGTGATCCCCCGTTAGCAATTCTACAGGAAATCCTTCACAAGTCCTTGACTTTTTCCTTTCCAAGATGTAATGGGGCCCTAAAGAGCTGCGTATATATTTTTGTCAGAATTGACTTATCATTTCTTCCAAAGGCAACACAAAATTAGCACACTTTCAGTACAGTTTTAGTAACAGATCTTCAACACACTTTATGACTCCTCATCAGGATGGTGAGACTTCCTGTGCTGCTGCTGAGAAACAAACATTGACACATCCCAGCTGAAGGCAGAAAAGCATCAGTCAGTCCCCCAACATGGAAAGGGGGCTGCTTGTTTATAGAGCATTCTGAATTGGGATGGTTTAAAAAGAAAACAAGAAAGAAGGTTAACGCATTAAACAAGTGTTAAACCCCCTTGTTTCCAGAAAGAATGAGAGAAATGCATCACTACAGCACACTGATATAATGCATTCCTTTCTTATTTCCAGATCAAATTAAATGAGGCTTCTGAAACAGAAGAGATCGTTGGACAGAAAAACTTGGAGGAACTACAAACATTCCAACATACACTCAGAAAAAAAATCACTAGCAAAACGGCTCGGAGTTGCTGCAAAGGCTTTGTGTCTGCTTTCCCCAGCAAAGTGACCCAAACCCCCCTGAATGCAATAACGTTCATTGAAAAACGCTGGCAGCGGCACTGGCCGATGAACCCCGGGCTGCTAGCCAGGCTCATTTCAGTGAGAAATGCGTTTATTTCAGTACTTGAAGCATTACTTTTAATTCTTTTTACTGCTTCCTCACGTTATCTACAGCGCTTCCAGAGAGCGTTATCTGCTACGGAGCGCGGCAGACGGGCAGCGGCAGCTCCCCAGCCCCGACAAGTAGGCAACAGTAAATCCAACAAGAGTCACAAGAAAGTTCACCCGACATCTTCGGCAAGAGCGGAATTGACCCGTGACTACCCCGCCTTTCGAAAAATAACACCTGAATCAGCAAAGAGAGCCGCAAACCCCTACAGAAGAAGAGTTACACAACAAAGCAACAGCTCAGCGCTTCACTCCCCGTGGGGACCAGGGCAGCGCGGCCCCCGCCCGCCGTGCGGGTGTCCCCCTCGCCGGGGCCCGGCGGGCACCTGTGACAGCCCGGACAGCGCGGCCCGTCCGAGCGGTGGGAGCCCGGCGGCCGTTACCCCGCACCGGCCGCCTCGCCACCACACAAGGAGCGCCGTCCGCTCCTCGCGGCTACCCGCGGGGGAGGGGGCCCGGCCCGGCCGCGCTAACGCTGAGGGGAACCGGCGGAAAAACTTGGCGACTGCTGAGGGGAAGGGGCGAGGACCATGGAAGGGGAACGCGGGGTGCAGCACCGGCGCACGGACCCTTACCGCCTCCCGCCGTGACGGCCGACCGCGCTCTGGCCTCATGCCGGCGCGGGGCAGCGCCGGTTCCGGCAGGGGAGGGGACGAGGAGCCGCCGCCGCCCGTTGTTACTAGTGATAGGGCGGGGCTTGGCCGCCGGCCCCGCAGTGCGCGTGCGCGGGCCCCCACCGCCTGCGCAGGCGCCATGGCGGGGCGGGTTAGTGCGGGGTGGAGCGTTCCTCGCATAGGCGCTCAGCATGGCAGCGGTATCGCTGTGTTTTGTGCGGCTTCCCTTCACCCACCCTCCCTGGGCACCGCCTTGATGCTAAGCTCTCTAGTGATCATGGAACCATTTATGTTGGAAAAGCCCTTTCAGCTCATCCAGTCCAACCCTTACCCCAGCCCTGCCAAGGCCACCCCTGCCCCATGGCACTGAGGCCTCGTCTCCACGCTGTGTGAACCCTTGCAGGGCCGGTGCCTGCAGCCCTGCCCTGGGCAGCCTGTTCCAATGCCTGAGCACCCTGTGGGGAAGGAATTGTTCCTCAGCTCCATCTAAACCTGCCCTGGGGCAGCTTGAGGCCAGTTCCTCTTGTCCCATCCCTTGTTACTTGGGAGCAGAGCCCAGCCCCTCCTGGCTCCTTCCTCCTGTCAGGCACTTGTAGGGAGCAATAAGGTTGTCCTTGATTTTGGATAATTGCTCGCAAAGCTGCTGAACCTGTCCCTGGGACTCGGAGGTGAGCAGGCTGGAGCAGTGGTACCCAAGGCCCACAACCTGTCTCCATCACCCTTGAGCATCTTTCTGCCGTCACCTGTCTCCTGCAGCGGCAGTCACACAGCCTGCGATGCTTCACAGGTTGGGATATGTCTGAAAGAGATGCCTTAGACCATGTCTGGAATGGTTTAACCACAATGTACTAAACACAAGGAACACAATTACTGGTTTGTGCTTACCAGTGTATCACAAACTCTGTTAAACTCAGGATGTGCAAATTAGGGGCCCATGCCCCTGTTCCCTTCAATGACTCTATTAAGGCAATTTATTTCCCCAGAACATGTTTTATTACTGACTTACTCCCTCAGAAAATAAATCCTTTACTGAAATGGAGAATCATTATCCTGTCCTTTTGGTGCAGTTCATTCTCTAGAATTTGTTGTTACTATTGATAAATGATTCAGCTACAATTCTCTACTTGAACCGTGTGTCTTTTAGTCAAGAACAGGCTGTTGTCTGATCTGAAACCAGTCCTTCCAAGAAGCTGTTTAATGTGTTCAGGAATTGTTTCTCTGAAACTGGTTTCTGCTGTGGCACTTGGCCAGTTGCCTTCATGTAGCTAATGTTAACTAGTTATATCTAGTAACTCTGTAATTATATTTTATTACCTGATTGGTAGTCCCTGTCATTATGCCTGTAACATCCTTTCCCTGATGTGAAAGCTGAGATATAATCCTACCAACATAGAAGAGTAAGGAATTTACACCCACTCAAATTCCAATTTGCTCATAACATCTCTCTTTAGATCCTGAGAAATGTTTTACTTCTCACTGACTGCCACTACTCTGCTGAACCAAATGGCCGTATAATCAGAAAAGCTTTATTTGGACTTCTAAAGGTAGTCAGTGTTTATTGATAGAGTGAAAGTCTGTAATTTAACATCTAAATCAGTCATGGTATGTGTCTTGCCTGCTTTCTAAGGAAACAATAATCTTAATAAGATAGACATAGAAGAGGAAATTAATATGTTTGTAATTTTTTCTTTTTAATTGTGTTTCTATTCCTATTACCTCTTCTTTTATGGCAGCTCCAGCAGTGCATTGTTAGAAGAAATATGAATGAATAAACAGGTGGGTGAAATGTTTTAAGGAAAACCGTGAAGCATGCTGAAGGCTGAAGACTCTGTCCCAGAGGACACAGGCTGAAAGTGCAAACCATGGAATCAGAAGAGTTAGGGTTGGAAAGGACCTTTAAAATCATCCAGTTCCAATCCCCTGCCATGGGCAGGGACACCTCACACTAAACCAGGTCACCCAAGGCTCTGTCCAACCTGGCCTTGAACACTGCCAAGAATGGAGCACTCACAACTTCCTTGGGCAACCCATTCCAGTGCCTCAGCACCTTCGCAGTAAACAATTTCTTCCTTAGATCCAGTCTAAACTTCCCTCATTTGAACCCATCACCTCTTGTCCTGTCACTACAGTTCCTAATGAAGGGTCCCTCCCCAGCAACCTTATAGCCCCCTTCAGACACTGGAAGCTGCTGTGAGGTCTCCACGCAGCTTCTCTTCTCCAGGCTGAACAGCCCCAACTTTCTCAGCCTGTCTTCACACTCTCCAAACATTAGGAATGCAGCTCTCTAGCTATGAAGGAAGCTGAACTTCAGGGAGGTTATGCAAGGTTGGTCACTCCCCATTATCTGAGCACTTTTCCTGGATTGCATTCCTTCACATTACGAACTTTGGTTGCACAGCTCAAAGCCCCGTCATCTGTCTTCTTTCAGGCAACATTGCCATGGAAATTAATGAGAAGTATTGGTAATAAATCCTTTATTATTAATAATAACTAACTTAAAGCGCAATTGCCTGAGGGCTGATGTATACAAGCAAAGACTGAGAATGCCTCACGGCCTTGCTGTAATTGAGTGCAAGCCCCTGGAATTTCAGCAGGCAGGGACTTGCTCTGGTTTCTTCTGTTTGCATCCCAGAAAGTGAATAAAATGCTGTGGTCCTGGCTTCTTACTGTCCTGCAGGTCTGATCTTCACAGCTTTTGTACTAGAGGAGGTTGTTAGGAGTTCTCAACAAGAGAGAACATGAATTCATTCAAGGTCTTGCTGCCAAGCTGTACGTTTATTAAAAGTATGTGAAAGAGGGATGAGATTCTGAGTCCAGATATGCTGAAGTTCTTCAAGAGCTGTTCCCTAATCAATCAGTGCCATCTGAGTCACTGGAATTTTTTATGCACCACTGGCTACATTGGAATAACTGACCTCTTCCTAAACCTTTACAATCATGAAAAAGGACCCAAATGATAACATTTCCAGCTAAAATAAGCATGATGACTGACAAACAGCTAATGGGACAGAGATGTGCCCTGGGAACATGCAATTCCCCAGCGTTCTTATTAAATGCATTGCAGATACCTAGCTAGGTGTCACAATTGTTTCATTCCCTTGTCAGTCTGGAGAGCATCTGGTGGTGCTGGGATATCGGGTGGTGTGAAGTCCTTCACCTCTTTACTCTTAAAACTACAGTAACTGTGACACCCAAGCTCAGGCCTCCAGATACACAATAAATGTGCTCATCTGGAACAGCTGTATGTATTTTTGTAAGCTCCCTGCATAGCCCATACTGGGGAAAGAGAAGTTTCTCCAGGTATCTCTGGAGATCATGAAGTCCTTTGGCAGGGAAGATACTAATAATCCCAATATGTAGATATAAGTATTAAGGCTCACAAAATGCTTTAGGAAAAGTCAGTAAGAGGAAGCAGACCAGAGCACTTTCTGAGTGATCTCTTTATCCCCAGCACTGCTGCCTTTTAGCTTTATGGTAGTTTTCCACCATTGAGAAGATTGGGAACAAGGTAAAATATATCCAGACCAGCCTGTGTTCAGAGGTGATGTTAATGTGCAAAAGCTAGAAGGCATTAATCTCTTGTGCTGAGAGTTTTATTCAGGGTTAAACTGGCCTTAGTTCGCTTCAGCTTCATGCAGTACAAGTGAAGGTGTATTAACTTCATACCACTATTTGATTTATCTGAACTTTCCCTTGTGCCATGGTGTAGAAAAGGCTTAAATGAGGCCTTTTTGTAGACCGAAGCCCTTCATGTTTTGATGCTATACACAGTCAGAAACCTGTTTTTTTCCCTTTTTTCCTAAGTGACTGATAGGAAAATAGAGTTGCAGGCTGGGAGCCGGCCAGAGACACCAGCTGCCAGTGCTTGGACTCCAGCAGCTGACATCAGAGCACAGGCACCACTGACATAGCAAAGGATACGTAGATGAACATTAGCAAATAGGACTAAGTCCTGATTCATAAAATACGTGAATTGGGATGAGCATGTGGAAAGCATCCCAGCCCTTCTACACATCCTCTCCTTGTACAGCCCGTACCCGTATGCGGCTTCCTACATGGAATCCAGTGTCGCTGCTCAGAAGCAGTGACAGTGCTAAAGCAAAAGTGAGCAGGTGGTGCAGGGGGGGCTGCTGGGACAGAAATAATTCAAGCATGAGGAGCTAGTAGAGTGCATAGTGCAGATGGAGCACGAAATCCAGCACTCATTCCTGTGCTGGATATTTGTAACACCCGAAAGGTTGATAGCACAGTCTTCTTGGGGGAGCCTGAGGAGCAGGAGACCCCCTTCAGAGCTGCCACAGGATTGGGATAGTTTTATACCTTAGGCATCCGGAGGTGGCATGGAAGGGGAGGGGAGTGGGAGGAAGGAAGGAATGACGAAGGGAACTCACCCTCACAACCATTTTCCCATTAGAAAGGGAAAAACACTTTGATGACATCGTACTTGCTGAGGTCTGTTTCTGTTGCTGAAGGTGTCATGCTCATAATACAGGGAGCTGGAGTTGCAATCAAGCAAGGGTTTACTGGGCAGCTGGGAATGTCCAACTTTTCTAATTGCCTTTGGTGACTGCTTGGATCTGCCTAGTACCTGCCTCACTATGAGCAGCCTGTTACTGGTCATCTCTGTGTGAGCTGAAGGACTGCCTGGATATAATCAGTTCATTAATAACGCTTTTCAGTCCTTAGAGAAAGATCCATATCAGCCGTGAGGCACAGCAAATGCAACATGGAGTACGTTTCCTATAAAAATAAAAACAAAGGCTGTTTACTATCCCTCTTTTTAATAAGTCTGACAGTACAAATACTCTCATCTCCTTCAACAAGAGTTGAACCAAACCGTTGGGTCACTCACCATGTGTAGACTTTGCCCTGTTTGCCTGTAAAATGAAGATACTAGGGTTTTTTTTTATACCAGAGGAGTAAGAAGAAACAATTACTTATTATTAAAAGGATTCCATAAATCCAGCTCCTTTTAAAGGACACACTGACTCCACCAGAACTGGGTCTGCACCCTGTGTGCAAACACTGCACCCTTTCACTGGAGCTCCATCAGGACAAGCATCCTCTGTGGCTGCTGCTCTCTCAGCATAACAGTGGGTCTATCTGTTGAGTTTATGCCCGTGCCTGGAGGAAAATGGGGCAGATCATTACAAGGCACTTGCACACCAAAATGTCTACCAGGGTAGCTGTTTCAGGGTCTATTTTTTACATCACATTGTCTGTGGATCAGTGCTGTGCTGGCAGCTTTCATCCAAGGATCTCTTAGAAAACCCTTGGGAACCATAAGTCTCATGATGCTATTTGCAGGCCTAGAAATGCTGCTTATCTTCTCTGATCAGCACAATTCCTCGCATGAATTCCAGCCCGGTATCCAAGGCAATCTCATTATTTGCTGTACATGCTCAATCTGCTTGCTAATTTCTTCTTCCTTGTTACGAGGGAGGAACCTTCCTGTGCTCCGCAGGCATGCCTGTATTGGGGAGATTAAAGAAAGCAAGCAAGGCGCATAAAGAATGTCACCCACTTGCAGCGGTGGCAGCCTGAACGAGGAGCACAGTTTAGAGACAGATGTTCCTTCCAATTGATTTGTCTGCATTGCTGATTCTGGAGAGTTCAGTGCTCTTGAAGAGTGTGAGATGGGGAATGTTGTGAAGCAGAAGGCTGGCTGCATCCAGGAGCTGGCACGCTGCAAGCAGCCGCTCTGCGCAGTCTGCCCTGGCTGCAGCATTAATCTGCCTTGGCCTCCAGCACGGCTGGCTGACTCTGTCCTGGAATTAATTTGGCTAATGTACCACACGATGGAAAGCCACGTTCGCAATCTCTTTGCTAGGCAAGATTGGACAGAGATTGATAGCACTGTCTATCCCTGGATAAGTGAGCTGGTAGTAGAGCTCCACAGAAGGGATACCTACTGAGAGTGTGGCTCCAGCTGTCCAGGGGTGAGAGATGATACATTTAACACCTTCTGGCTTTGTAGCTGTTAGCATGAGTCAGGGGGAGCCGGAGCAGAGAAGGAAGAGAAGGAATCAGTGAGGCACGGGGAGCCTGAACAGAGAAGGAAGAGGAGGAACTGCCTTTTGAGTCAAGCACTGGCTCTGCAATCAGTGTGCAAATGGGATGTGTAGAAGGTTTTTTTCTGAGGGCAACTTCGAAATAGCAGGCTCAAAATAACTTAGTTTAATGAAGGGGATGATCTCCAGCACAGGAAGCCTATTTGCAGTCGTGGCTTCAAGCTGGTACCTAGAGACTAATGTGTGACCACTAAGTATTCCAAATTAGCTAACAAACAGCTGTTCTGTTTGATTTGCTTTTGGTCGTAACCAGCCTTAGTCTGAATTAAACAAGAGCCCAATGATAAAAAGAACTGATTTGACCCAGTACAGCTCCCTGGATGGAGACTGGAAACAAGGGCAATGCTTCACTAGTGCCCATCCCCAAACCCCATGTGCACCTGGGCCTTTGCAGCATCCCTCCTCTGGGGAGTAAGAAAGGAGAGAGATTGGAAGCACCCAGGAGGCAGCAAGAGGTCAAGTGGTACAGTAGTGCTGGGAGCCAAGGCAGCACCAACTGAGCAAAGGCAAGGCCCCCCATGAGAAACAGAGGACAGATCTGTCCAGCAAGTTCCCCTAAAGATGACATCCAGCTTGGGAAGCAGAAGAGAGTGTGGGACAGGCAGGAAGACATGGGAGGGAGGTCACTGTGCATCCGCATTGTACCTCAATCAGCAGGAAAAGATTTTTTACCCCTTTACTACCACTCTATGAGATGCAGGCTCCACAATGGGTGAGCAGCTGCCTTTGCAGCCCCACCACTGCTATGGCCACAGCCAGCACTGGCACGTTTGGCAACACACAGAGAATGAGAGGTGGAAAAACCCCATTAGCTCATGGATGTAAGTCACATCAACGCAGCACTGCTCAAACTGCCCCAGAAGGAGGTTTTACATGTAGGCAAGCTAACTGCTGAAAATAACCCTGAACCCAGCCTGCCTGCCACGCTGCGCCATGGGAACAATGTTGTGCATATGATCAGATTCAGCAGGACACAAGCAGCCTACGGGTCTTTTTACATTTGGCTTGAAGAGGCTAAAAATAGCACCCCAAACCGTATTCCTTTTCTGTATTGCCATCTCCTCTGCCTGTTCCTATTCACTGGCACTTTTACATGCAAAGCAGGATTCGGGATTGGAGGCCTGGCAATTAGACTCCAACCTGGCAGCTGCAAGTGGAACAGCTGGAGGTGTTATTTTTATGGGATATTAATTGACTCCATGAAAAACCCTGAGCCCAGCAAACAGAGAGCGCCAGGGAGCCGCAGTGCACAGCCACATGACAGGGGCTTAGCGACAGAAAGAGATAAAATAAAGGAGAGAGCCCAGTCTCCTAAAGCCGATTAGTTATAGCAAATTTCTCCAAAGCTAAATATAGGAAATAGAAAGAATCCTCCCCCATCTTCATCTCCGTTGGCGGAGATGAGAAAGCACAAGGAAGGAGATAAAAAGAAATTTCATTTTTCACTTAACCCCCTCATGGGTTGCAGAGAGAAACTGCTGCTGTACTGATGCTCCCAGCACTTAAACCCAGATTCCCCTGGGCTAACCCTTTCCTGGCACTACCAAGTGCAGCTGCAGTTGCTCCAGCCACAAAGGCAGTATCACTGTGCTGGGCAAGCTCCCAGTGCCAGGGCATGGCTGGACCAGAGTGGTCCCCAGCATCTCTCTGCTAGGCACAGGGGACTGAGCTGTCAGGGGGCAGAGCCCCCCCCTTTCCCAGACACTGTTTGCCTCTCTTCTAAGGGGCTCAACCACCCACACTGCCCCAAAACAAAGCAGGAGAGAACCAGAAC
Organism: Agapornis roseicollis; assembly: GCA_002631895.1. Classification (NCBI taxonomy): domain Eukaryota; kingdom Metazoa; phylum Chordata; class Aves; order Psittaciformes; family Psittacidae; genus Agapornis; species Agapornis roseicollis. The sequence goes on along the minus strand of NDXB01019755.1, from coordinate 11,575 downwards.
TCATGCCTCCAGTTCCCCTTCCTCTCTGCAGCTAGAGACAGACAAGGCTTGGGGACAGACAAAGCCATCAGCAGTCAGAGTAAGGAAAAGCTCAGGGTGCTGGTGGCAGCAGGAAATGGACCCACACCATTGCCTCAGCAAAACCTCCTGCCCATCTCCTTAGACCTCAGGCAAATAAATCACAGGCAGCTCCAGCAGAGATGCTGAGAAGCTGGGAAACCAGCAGAGCTTTTCAGATTCATGGGAAATTAATTTTGCCCCTGTCTGGATGCTGACAGCCCATAGTGCTGGCCCAGGGGTGGCCTCTGTTCATTCCCTCGGCTTAACTTCTGGAAATAAATCAGCAGCCTACAGCAGAAGTGAAGCATAGCCTGTATCACTGCATCGAGGTATCGCCAGTGCTGGTAGCCATAGCACGGGAGGAGGCAGCAGAAAGGCTGCTGCTGCTTTAAATCAGTCTTGCCAATATCTTGCCAAAACTTAGCCCAAGAAGCCCCTTCCATGGCAGTCCTTGTCAGCAGACAGGACAGCTCTGCGTTCCACGGCTCCAGCATGGGAATTTCTTCCAAAAGATGTGGGTTTTCCTGCTGTTATGCGGCCTGTTCCCAGGAAGGTTCCCACAGGAGCATCAGCTTCATGCAGAGAAAAAGGTGCCAGGGGGACAGGGAAAGCCTCAGAATAGGGTTTCTATGGGAAAGGCTCCCTCACCCATTAATTCAGCCACACCAGGCAGTTGTTCCACATCTGATGACTGTAGCTGCAGGTTTGCATATGTCTCATGTCAGCTGCAGGGTCCTCCTATGATACCTTTAACAAGGGCAGGGGGCCTGCAAACATGCTGCTATGGGGAGGAATCCAGCATCTGCTGCATGGCCCTGCTCACTCTTGGGGAGATGCATGTTGCTCGTGCATCCACAGGTCTGGCAGCACCACATCTCCCCAGGCTTTTTTCCCTAGTCAGCCTCAGTATATGCCATCTGTGCTACCATCACACCTCTCCATAAGATCCAAAGCTGTGGATAGACAACGCTTTGGAGACAGAAGGGAAGGAAGCTTCTTCGAAAGGGTATCAGAACCACAGGTGACCTTGGTGGAGAACAAGCCCCCAGCCTTGCAAAAGTCTTTGGCCTCCACAGAGTGACAATCTCCTTCCCAGCTGCTCTATCCCACACAGCCAGTGGGACAACTCTGTGCAGCTCATGATGCGATGTGATTAGCAAACAGATGATGCATTTGCACCAGGAAGAGGAAAAAGAGGAAAAGAAGAGCAAGGCAAGAAAACAAGCCACGTTTGGGGATAGAAGCAGGCAGCAGTGAGCTCTTTAAAAACCTGCTGAGGAAAGCACTTGCACAGCACATGGTTCGGGCAGATCAATGAAGCTGCAAAGTGGCCTGCTCCTGGCAGGGACACAAATCCACTTTCTAATGAAATTTACAGCAAGCAGAATCTAGGTCACTACTCGGAAGCATTCAGTTTATTCCAGGCAGCTTTTTAAATATTGAAGAAATAGCTGTCAAATGAAGCCTGCTCAGCCCTGGCTGGAAGGTCCAGCTTGGAGCTGCAGCAGGTTTCTTAGCTACAGCTTAAAGAAATACCTGCTTTTAAGCTGTCTTTGATTGCCCCTTCCCTTCATCATCACAGCACAGTGATTGAAATCAACTCCTGCCATGGGGGGAATGAAGGGCCTAAGTGATGCTCAGGCTGCACCCAGCCCAGCCTCATCCCTTTCCATGGCTGGGGCAGTGAGCCCCCCGCTGTCCCATCAGCAGGAAACACAGGTCTGTCTGCTGTGGAAGGAAAACCAATATTTACAGCAAGACCTAAAACCAGCTCTCAGGGGAGCAGCTGAAGGCAGCCTCTTAGCACATGTGAACCTTCAGCAAAGGCTGGGAGCTGCTGAGTGGAAGGACCAGTGGTCATGAGCACTATTCCCAGAGGTCATGCTTTTAAGAGAGCTGCTGAAGCCTCTTTAAGAGTTGGAGAAGGAGGAAAGGTGGGGAGCAGGCAGCTCTCCAGCTGTTTACCCTGCAGAAGCAGCCACAGCCCCACACTCAGTTCCTGTACAAAGCAGAGCAGGAACACGCACATTTCCTCTTCCGACAATGCAAAGTCCAACGCTTTGCATAACACACTGGCAGCATTAACCAATCCCTGCCCCTGCTCAAGGTCCAGCCTGCCAGGCACAGATCTCAAAGCATTTCCAACCCAAGGATGATGTGGGAGCAAAGGAGGGGAGACAAGGAGGTGGGCTCAAAGCACAGCCGGGGATGTGGCTGCACACTGCTGGGTCCTGGCTGGCTCTTGAGGACTGACCCAGAGGAGAAACAACGTGGCCTCACACCTACAGGGGCTGAGGGCTCAGGGAGAAGCCACCTCCACAGCAAGGCTCTTGCTGGGATGTGCTGGGGAGGTCAAAGCAGTTTCCCCTTTGCTCACAGACTCGTCCTGCCTTGGCATCTCCCCTGCCCGCACGGGACCAGCTCCCCTTCTGTGAGGTCTTGGCTTTCACCTCCCAGCCCAGCCCCAGCACTCAGGGTTTGTCCTGTCTGCGTTGAGGTGAAACATGGGTGCATATGCAAACACCTCTGCCTCCTTCCTCGTTGTTTTTCACTTGCTCACATAAACATCCATTTCATGCTCAGTTGATGGAGGATTTGTTTGGCTGGATTACAACCCCGGCTGCTGCTCTGCTGCTGGCTTTGCACCAGGATCTGGCACCAGAGATGACAGTCAATCTCTGACCTACCTTCCATCATCCCTCCTGGGCTTGGCTGAGCACAGGATGCTTGTGCTGGGCACTAGTGTAGAACCACCCGCTACAGCTCGGCTGTGACCCTGGCTCTGCTCAGCCCTCGGGCTGCCAGCAGTGTGTGTGTGTTTGCCCTTGAGTTAACCCACATGGTACCCATTCAGCCGGGTCACAGTTTGCAACAACACCCTTGGATGGAGAACCCTGCAGGAGGGGCTCAGGGCACTGGGATTTGAGTCCATGGCCAGGGGAGTGGCACTTTCATCCATGCTCTGATCCCAGACACCTGCAAGGTTTCATGCTCTGCACCCCTCTCTGCTGCAGGAGCCACCAGGTCACCACCAGGTCCTTTTCCCCCTTCAGTCTCAGGGGCTGCCTCTTGCTTAGGGAACAGGGCACATACTTTAAATCAAGAACATTGTGCACAGACCAGTTAAAACCAAACAAGCCAGGGGAGAACACAAAACAGATCCCAGCACAACCAAGGGAGCTCCACAGAGCTGTGGGGTTTACTTCCACGTCTCTTTTATGACCTCTTGGCCAATTCCAGGTTTTCCATTCCACAAGAAATTCCAATGCCAAAAAACTCAAATCAGGCCAAACTCAGAGGGTTTGGGGTCTTTTCTTTTTTTTTTTTTGTTTGTTGGTTTGG